>JAMPIV010018540.1:0-42931 GCA_024509875.1 Oreohelix idahoensis
AGGGCAAGCAGGCCCTAAACTTGGGTCACTTCAACCGACGCAGGATGGTGTATATATGGAGTAGAAGTGTAGAGTGGTGATTAACGCGAATGGTGTACTGTTCGTGTTCTGACCAATCTAAAACACTCATTCACTTGTGTATACAAGGCACCAATGCAGACTGCTGGAATCTTTGTTTACACCGTTTATTTAGGCGCACACACTGGGACATAAACGAGTAAGAATCCTATGGGTACAGGTTTGGACACATCAATTTGCAGGCAATACATAGTAAGATCCCAAGTCATGGATACACATTTTCATAAAATAATGCGGTTAGTTACATCAAGTAATGGCTTCCCAAGTGTCATAATACAGAATGGCCGGCATCCCCTATCTGACTGTAACAGCGGTGGTCATGTGAAGAGCGGGAATCGGGGTAAAAGGTTAACTAAATGGGTGCTATATATGTTGCACAGTTGAGAATCTAATGATTATGATTACCATGTGAAGGGGTTTTTTTGCTATCAATATAATTGTGAGTGATTCTTCCTGTGCCATCTGTCCGAATAGGTAGATACATTGCCCGTGTTTTTCGTGTGTCATTGATTTCGAAACTACGATGTCTGGATGTTACCTATGGCCCGCTCTTCCGGAGTTGTCGCTCTCTCGCTCACAGTGATGGATATATATATTATAAGTCCACTAGAGTGTAATTCGAAGATACATATGAATGTTTTACTTAATGGGATCTCCTTGACAGTTTCTAAAGATAATTCCCTGTTTACTTCCACGTCGGTAGGACATGATATTGTTGTATGGAAGGTACCGTCATCTGTGAGTCGATTACAAAACACAGACCCTAAGCGTGCGGTAAGAGCTATAAATATTCCAGCTAGGTTCCTAACCGACATGAGATCATCAAAAATAATAGGGTCTGGTAATACCTGGAGTCCGAATTCATATCATGGTACCGTCATCTATTAGTGAGAGTGCTCCTAACACACTACTCTCGCTGAGATCGACGAAACCAATCTCCCGCACCATAGAAGGAAGAAACACACATCGATAAATAATTTTGTCCATCTGAATGGAAAACTCTATCTCATCACAGCTCCTGAACAAATGCGTAACCGACATTGTATTCTGGTGTACCTAGCGAACAACAGCATAATAGCTGACCTTGTCAAGAACCAACTCATACTTCCGCCTAGAGCGGCTAGAACAAGAAATGATAGTCCTGCCCTACCCTTCCAAAAAGATTATCTACATATACTGGAGAACCTGATTCTTACTTGTACTTAATAGAATTTGTAATTACATTATGAAAATTCCATGCCATAACTACCATAATAAGAAATGTTATACTATTTTTTCGAGCGTGCATCTACTATACAGAATAAGTACGGACATTGAGAATGGCAATTTAAACCATGCGCCGCATCATATAATTATCTACGTTTCTCGAATTATCTCAATGTTATGTTAATTCAAGAAAGTGTAAATCAGATCATGAATTATCTGAGCATTTAAATCATTAGTCATCATTTTCTATACACTAGAGTAATGAAATGATATGTCATAAATTTCTTTTTTATTATGATTAACACAAAATTTTTAATACTGCCAAATCTCACACGTATATTGTGTTTAATATGTGCGTGCAAATATATACGAAAACAGCACACATGACGCTTTATTTTTTGCGAATGTCAAAATGTGCATTAGTAATAAACGCGATGTTAAAACTGCTGAAAGCTAATAGCTGAGATTCCTGTATCGTGTTCGATTACCTAAGTTGATGATTCTGTCTTTGCGAAGTGTTTTAGGTACGCAAGCTGTCTAAGTACGACTCAGTAACAGGACAGGACTTTCATTAAAGATAAATACAACATTCGGCCATATTTTCCATAGAGTGATGGTTCCATAATATTTCCTTCAAAATGCCTTGTTTAACACATGCTTAGTTGAAAAATTGTAGTTGGTATAGGCCATGTTCTATAGTTAGTTATTTACGCACGAAATACTTTTTCTCTCTGTTTGTTATCTATATCATTTTCAATGTCTCTTTCTATCATTCACACAGAGCTTCATCTTTCCCATTCACTGATGTAACATTTGTACATTTACATTGACACAGCCACTCAGCGTGAACATTCTGTTTTCTTGGTTCTATTATATATTGTCAGTTTTGAATAATGTTGCTATGGTATCATCTGCTTGCGTGTTACCGGTTTCAAAAAGATCAGCCACAAATGGTACAAGGTGTGCCATAGAAAACAACCACGGAGGACTGGACATAGGGTCGGTTATCCCTGTACGTTCCTGATGTTTTCTGACGAGGGGGCGAGGAAGATTGCTAAATATACGCACTTGTAGAAGGTTGATAGCACACTGACTTGTTCTCTAGAGGCAAATACGTTCGGTCTCTCTCTGTTCTAGTGTATGATAGGAAACTCTTTACAGAGCGATACAACAGGAAGCAATCTGATCATCAGAAGAAGTTCCCCCCATCCGACAAGTGTTTCGGCCCGATTACTCCTTTACAATCTAAGGGGGGCGGGTGTCACCTTCTTTTTTTTTTTTTTTTTTTTAAATTTCCTCGCATGGGGTTGCATTTTTTTCTCTCTTGAGGTTGCATTGACCCCCGCCCAAACCGGCTCTGGTCAAAACCACATGTCCCAACACAAGAAGACCCAATGACACCCATGTGTCATTGTAGTGGTCTTCCGTGGTTTTCACACATAGGACCTCATGACATAAATGTCACTACTGGTCCCTGTTTGTAGACACATGGTCCTAGCGAAAAGCCGGATTTTATTTTTTTTTTTTTTTTTTAAATTTCCTCGCATGAGGTTGCATATTTTTTCCTCGCATGAGGTTGCATTGGCCCCGGCCCAAACCCGGCTCTGGTCAAGACCAAATGTCCCAACACAAGAAGACCCAATGACAAACCTGTGTCACACATGAATGGCACTGTACCGGTCCCTGTTGTGTAGACACATGAGCCTAGCCAAAGGCCGGATATGAGCGTTGGGTCTTCACAGCAGTATTGTTGCGGTGTTACACTTTAATTTTTGTTTTTGTGTTTATTTTTTCTCGCTGAGGTCGCAGATTTTTTCCTCGCATGAGGTCGCATTGTCCCCACAGCCCCAAACCCAACCCGGCCTGTCAGACCACATGTCCCCAAGTTTTTTTGTTTTCCTCGCATGAGGTCGCATCAGTTTTTCCTCGCATGAGGTCGCTTGACCCCCCCAAACCGGCCCTGGTCAAAACCACATGTCCAAACACAAGGAAACCCAATGAAAACTGTGTCTCTGTTAGTGATCTTCTGTGTTCTCACACAAAGACCTAATGACACATGAATGTCACGGTTCCGTCCCTGGGTCCAGACACATGATCCCAGCCAAAGGCCAGTTAAGGGCGTTGGGTTCACAGTGGTTTATTTGCACTGGTGTTACCTTTTTTTTCCTAGCAAAGGTCGCATATTTTTTCCACTCGCATGAGGCTCGATATTGGCACCCGCACCAAACCCGGCCTTGTCGACCACATGTCCCAACACAAGAAGAACCCAATGACAAACTGTGTCCACCGAAGTGATCTCTGTGTTCTCACTCAAAAGACCTAATGACACATGAATGTCACTGACTACCGGTCCCTGTGTCTAGACACAGAATCCAAGCCTAAGGCAGATATTAGGGTAGGGGTTGGGGTTTCACACGTGATTTGCGCTGGTGTTAACCACTTGATTTTTTTTGTTTTTTTTCCTCGCTGGAGGTCGCATATTTTTTCCTCGCATGAGTTCGCATTATCCCCGCCAAAACCCGGCCCAGGTCAAGACCACATGTCCCAACACAAAAGACCCAATGAACAACAGTGTCACCGTAGTGACTTCTGTGTTTCTCACACAAGAGACCTAATGACACATGAATGTCACTGTACCGGTCCCTGTGTCTAACACAGATCCAAGCCTAAGGCCAGATTTTTTTTTTCCTTGTTTGAGGTTCCATATTTTTTCCTCGCATGAGGTTCTCGCATTAGTACCTGCCCAAAAACCCGGCCCGGGTTCATGACACATTCCTAACACAAGTAAGACCCAATACAAACGGTGTCCACTGTATGATCGTCTGTGTTCTCACACAAGAACCTAATAACAATGAATTCACGGCACTGGTCCCTGGTGTCCTAGACACATGATCCCTAGCCAAAGGCTCAGATATTAGGCGTTTGGGTTTCACAGCTTATTTGCGCTGGTGTTACCACTGAAACCCGCGTCGGCAATGATCACAGCATCTCCCCACCCCCCCCCCCCCCCAAAAAATCATCAGTTGCCCTCCTCCACCAACAAGTTGCTTAATGGGTCACTCCAACGTCTTCTGTCTCTTTATCTTGGTGGTGCACTCTGATAGACTCTTTCCTGGCCATCTCTTGATGGTTGTCTTCCCACTTATAGCGCGGCTTCCCTTGCACATCTTTGCCTTCAACTCTCCCTTCCTGTTAGGTCCTTCTGAAAAGGGTCTGATTTGTTTTTATGTGGCCAAAGTATTTAGTGCCGAACTTTGACCCTCCCTTCATTAGTTCTCTTTTCATAACCCTAGTTTTTCTGAGGACCACCTTATTTGTTTTCATCTCTTTCCATGAGTAATAAGCCCCATTCTTCTTTCATATCAACTTTTCATAGGAGCCTCAATTCTTTGCTTGCAATTGTTTATTCATCGTCCATGGTTTCGTACTGCACAATACAGTAAATGCACGAAGATGTAAGAACAACGTTATATGTTTCTCGAGTTTTTATTTGTGAGATAACTTGTTAGGATGTAGTTATATGTGTTCATGATGTTGAATGTAGCGTGGCCATTTCCTATTCGTCTTACTTGTATTATACTGTTAGACCATCTCCGCAATTCTTCTGTTATAATTTGTCCAACGATTTATGTAGCTCTTGACTTGTATCCAGGATTTTTCCCATTTATTCTTATCTTTTCACTGTGGGATTATCGATCTGCGTTTTGCTTAATTTTTATTATAGTTTGTGTTGTGTCTCAATATTAATGTCGTGTCCATAATCCCATGACGTATGATACAGCTTCACTGTGCTTCACGAGTTCTTGATATCTCTGTTCGTTTCAGCTAACAAAACGGTTTATCATCTGCCAATATCTTAAGGTTGTTTATTGACCTTCCCACTGATGTTCAATTCCTGGTATTTTCCAGTAATCTGTTCTTGACACATGTTGTCGGTGTAATAAAATTAAATAGGAGGGGGAGGGGGACAGAACACAATCTCATTTTCTGACAACCTCTTTTTATGTTCGAAGTATGTGTGAATGAGTCCTTCCCTATCTTACTGTGGCAGTTTGCCCCAAAAGTAAAGGTTACTGAGTATTTCTTATATCTTTTCCATCCAATAACCTAGGTCTTTGGGCAATCAAATTATTTCTCATATGAAGGACTCTGTCAAAAACCTTCCTTTATAGTCCATTGAAGCACATTATACTACTTTTTTGGACAGTCTGTATATTTTTCCGTGCTAATTATTTCTTAGGCAATAATATGTGTCCTCTCTTTGTTCCACTTCCTATAATATCCAACTGTTCTGTCTTGGATTCCGCCTGTCTACTTTACTTATTTATTCGTTTCCTTTAATTTGTGAGCAGTATCTTAATTGCATAACTCATCCAGCTTTTTCTGAATCTGAACATTCTGTTGCATGTTTTTTTGGGCAATGTTATAAAAACCTGATGTCTTCATGTCGTGTGGTAGAATCCTGTATTGTATACATCGTTTGCATATTTCTGGGATGGTATCTATACCAAACCCCTCCAGAGGTTCTATCATTCAAGTTTTTATGTTATCCATGCATGCTGAATTTTCCTTTTTGTATCTCTGAATGGCATCTCATACTTCTGATCTGAGAATGTTTGGCCTTCATTAGAATCTGGTGATGGTTTTTTACCGCTGTTGTCCCCTCGAATAATTCTTTTACGTAGTCTGCCCATCTGTTGATATGTCTTTCTCATCAAGTAATATTACACCATTTTTTGTCTTAGAGACGCTTCCTCCTGGTGCAAACCGTGACCGATTTTGATAATTTCTTTATTTCTTCATGCAATCTCTTGCCTGTGCTTTGCTTCCAAGTCTTCTATTTCCTTGCATTTTTTTTCTATCCACCGTTCTTTTGCTTCTCTACACATAGTACGTATGTCATTGTCTATTGTTTTATATTCTGGAGTGTTTTTTGCTTTCTTTCTTTCGGTCCATTTTATTCAAGAGGTCCATCTGTCCATCCAAATTTGATTTCTAGACACTCCCTTTTGAGGGAAATTGCATTTGCCTGATTGTTATGCTTGTTTTTAAGCATTCCATTTTGCCGGTTGCTTTTTTCTTCTGGGTTTCTCTCTATACTGCTCCATGCTTTCTGTCAATAACTGTTTGATGAATATTTCTGTTTTTAGACTGGTTGTTGCAGGCGTTGAATTTCTATCTGGGGTTCCTCCTGCTTCTGTTTTCCTGCTTCTTTCAGCTTTAGATTTAGTTTGATGATGACTGGATTGTGATCTGAATTTATTCGGCACCAGATGTGTCTTTGGCCAACTTGTGACAAACTGTTCTAATGATCTTAAAGATTTTAAAACTATTACTGATGTAAGCTGAAAGACTAGTTCTAATACTATAACTTAAGACTGGGTGAAAAAATGTAACTATCTAAATATACTCTTTTTTTAATTAAAACAAAATATTAATAAATGTTTACCCTGATGTAGAACATAATATTTGATTCTTTATTTAAAAATTGTTTAATAATTACAAAAGCAATGAAAATGTTATTTACAATACTTGTACAATATAAATGAAAAAACTTTTTTTTTAATTTTTATTTCCAGTGGTTAATAGACAATTTATTAGTACTTCCCTGACAATACAACTGCCAAATGTTGGTTATCTCCCGTAATGCCGCGCTTTTTAACACTGTCCATTGGGAACAACGAGTCTATTATCATCATCATCAACCATCTGCACACGAAGGGTCAAAAGCAATGGATCTTCAAGCGTCTTCTGTCTGCTCTGCTTGATAGCTCTTTTTCCTGTCCATCGCCTTGATGTTATCTTCCCATTTTATATCACTGCTTTTTCGTGTTGCACATTTGCCTTCAGCATCCCTGGGGCATTCCATAAAGGTCGTTTAACAAGGTGTTATAGGCCTTTCAGTGAGCCAAAATTAGTGTTAGCTGTCTGAATTTTGACCTCTTTCATTATTTCTCTTTGCATTCCAAGGTTTTCCAGGACCCTCTTTATGTTGTAGGTCTTCTCATATCCCAATCGTCTAGACAAATCCCCATATCAAGGTCCTCTATTCCTGTCTTCCCATTGTTAGTGTAATGTGCCAATTTTTTTTTTTTAACACCATAAAACGTTCATGGAAGAATATATATGACATTTCATCACTTCGTGGGTTTTACCGGGTCCCGCAATGGGGAGCAAAGAATATTAACACTGTTCCCTGCCATGCATGTACGTAGAAAGCGACTAAGGAAGGGTTGGGCATGGGGCTGGTATACCCCATCCTGTAAAAAAATTTTTTAAACCCACAAAAAACTTCAAACAAATATGGACATAGTCCAAGTAAGGAAAATAAAACACAGAATGCATACCAAGACAGGGGCATGGTTCCTCTCGCAATGCAAACCGAAAGTGTTGCTGACTATCCTCTTCTTCTAGGAGAACAACCTCCAGATTTGGCACCTGGAATGTTCGGACATTAAACGAACAAGGAAAGTGGCACAAGTAGCAGGAGAGAAGAGGGAATAGAAAATCGAGGTTCTGGAATGTGTGATTTAGAAACAAAGTGGAAGGGGCTAGACAGGAAGAAACTCATCACAGGTGAATTGGTGCTGTCCTCAGGACATGAGACGAAAGTTCACAATGACGTGCTTTTGAACGCCGGCTTTGAAGGAAGTCATGAGAAAACATAGGCTAGGAATAATGACCGCGTAATATGAAAAATGTGGGAACTTATTCTCAAACTTTTGTGCACTTCAAATCAACTGGCTATAGGAGGAAGCATGTTTCCACATAAGAGAATACACAAGGCAACATGGATATCACCAGACCATAGAACAGAAAATCAGATTGATCATATATGCATAAACAAGAAGTTTAGATCATCATTGCAGGATGTAAAGGTATATAGAGGAGCAGATGTGGCATCAGATCACCACCTTCTGATAGCCAAAGTAAAAATGAAACTCAAGAGATATGCAATGCAATTGCAAATTTATAGACAACAATTTAATGTAGGACATTCTAAGAAATCAAGAAACAAGAGACAAATTTTGCAGTCACAATATCCAACAAATTCCAAGTGCTCCAACAGCTGGAAGATGTAGAGAATACAGAAGACTACTATTGGCAGCAAATCAAAACTGTATGGAATGAGACATGTGAAGAAATACTGGGAAAAGGGAACGACAACAAAAAGCCATGGATAACAAACAGAAACCATCAATAAGATACTTACTTACTTACTTAGTCGTTCCCCTTCTACCGTGAGGTGTAGAGGTTTGGAAGAGAGAGCGCCAGACTATCCTATCGGCTGTCTTCCTCCTGGCCTGGTTCCATTCTAGTCCTCGGTCCTTCAAAGATTGTCTAATGTTGTCCTCCCAGCGGACTCTGGGTCGTCCTGGGGTTCTGGATCCTTGGCTCTTTGTTTTCCATGCTTGTCGTGGTAGCCGATCTTCTCCCATCCTGCAGACATGGCCAAACCATCTTATCAATAAGATAAAAGACAAAAAAAAAAAACAAGAAAGCAGATTTAAACACAAGCAAAAACAAAAGTTCCAAAGCTAAGGCTCAAGAAATGTACACAGAAGCAAACAAAGAAGTAAAAAGAAGTATCAAAAGAGACAAGAAGAAGTATATTGAGGAGTTGGCAAAAGAGGCAGAAGATGCTGCAGCCAAAGGAAATATGAGAGAACTGTATAGCAGCACAAAGAAGCTAACAGGGAAATACAAGCAAACAAGTTGCCTCATAAAAGACAAGAATGGAAAACTGCTTTCCAGCAAATATTTACAAGAGCAAAATGAAGAGGTGGACAGAATATTTTTGGTGAGAGTGACCTTTCCTCAAAATAGACCATGGCTCCCCCCCCACCAAAACCCCCCATGGGAACAATCCAGCCAGCCAGAAGAAGACGCTACAAATTTTAACGGTGAAAGAACACAACGAAGGAAGAAATAAAGATTAAGCCATATTAAAAAGCTTCTCAAAGAGATGGAAAAGCGGCTGGGGGGGACTGATGGCATTTCAGCAGAGGCTTTATCAAAGCCAGATATCGTAACACAGCGTACAGAGTTGTGTATGTTAAATTAATTGGTAAAGTCTGGGACATAGGAAGCGTACAAAGCAGCATGGACGGAAGGATATCTGGTTTTAAAGTTGCATATTCACTGGGAACCTTTACAAGAGTGCACAAATTATAGCGGATATTATATGTTACCTATCACGTGCAGGCAAAACGTATTTAACAGGATTATACGTTGTGGGGGGTTTGTCCAATAGACCAGAACAACAGAGATTGAAATACTAAGCAGGGGTTTTCTGACCAATAAACCCGATTCTGTTATTGCCGTCAGATAGCAACCTTGAGGAAAAAAAGTTGTACAAAGTCTGGAATGGGATATTGTACACAAGTTATAGTATTCCGATTTGTGGACTATATTAAAAGGGATTGGGGGGACAGTGTTGTTTACAGAGTAATCTACTTTTGGGAAATGATGAGGGGATTTCATTATGGAGTTCCCCTTGTAGTATCATTAATTTAATAACATATGAATGACATGACATGCAAGAGTTCTTCAAAATTATGAAGGGGACAGGCTTACAGAACAGGTTTGGGATAAGAACGGGTGTCTGGAGTGGACAGGGATGTTTTGCGTCCTTGTCTTCCATTTCATTTTCTTACGAGCAATTGACTGGGTTATGTGAACATCGACAACAACAACAGTTAAATGGGATATAATCCAGTGGGACTCTGACTAAGCAGTTGGATATATCTGGATTTTGTTGATGACTCTGGCTCAAGATCGGCCTCATAACCATATATCAGATGCAGGACAGATAATTCAGAAGATTTTTGCCCATTTATTTTGCAGGACTTCGAATAGCCAGGTCACACAGCAATTGAGGTCCTGAAAATACACATGGGAAAAGACAATAAATAATGAGGAATAAATGCAGGGTAATGCTAACAGGGTTGATACTTGAAGAATGTGATAACACAATACAAGATGTAGAATCATACACATATCTTGGTAGTCAGGTGTATTATCAGACAAAGTTGTGGAGGGTTCTCATGGACAGTGATATCAAAATAAGAATACAGTGTTCTCGCCTTCATGTTGTGTATTTTGTGGTGGGGGGATGGTGGAAAAGGGGAGCTTTCCAGGGTTATGCATTGTGGTACAAAGATATGGAGATCAAAGTGATTAATTGATCCTTACATATAAAATAAGAATCTTCCAACTCAAATGGTGAAAATCATTATTTGTATGGTCTGATAAAAGAGTGGTTACATGGAGAACAATTTGGTTTTGGACAACATTAGTAGTTCCAAATCAAGCTACAGACTTTCATATAGGGATGGTGCTTGCATAAGAATAGCGGGGGATTAAAATGGTGGTGAACAAGTTTACTCAAACGTGGAACTATGTGACAAGAACTGTTAACAAGTGCCAGTGGAACAAGAGATGAGATAGAAATGATGGGTCGATGGAATAGGACACTTACACTGATCTTGAAACCTGTGTTGATTGGATTACAAGGCAGTTGTTGTTCTGGAACCCCCCAGGGTAAGAGAGGCAGAGGTTGACCAAGAAGTTTGTGGAGAAGAGAGCATGAAACAGAGGTGATAAATGATGAAACAAGGAAAACTTGTTGAAAAATTTTTGAGTTTGTGATGGCACGTGATTCGTTGAGGACTTGGCAGTAAGTGTTTGTTGAAGGCTCCTATCTGTTTTGGGAGTGAGGTTATGATTATTTGTGTGTAATGGTTTGATTGGGTGATAAGTAATGTGTGTTTAGTATGTGGTAGGTGTAGTTACGGTGTTGATTCTCATTGTATTGTTTGTTGTTCCCATCATTATCCAAGGAATGATAGTTATAGAGTACAGATGAGTAAAGAAAACCTTGAGAGGAAGATGATATCGACGGATTTATGATTTTGCTTCCGTGACTAACAAGTATTGTTGTAGAATCGTTACCACATTTTTTGTTTTTTTTGTTGTAAAAAGATTGAGTTGTTTTGTTTTTTTTGTTTGTTAGAACAAGAGTGTTTTTTTGTTGAGAGGGATTTATCGTTAATGGGTTTTTTGTTGTTTTTAATATCGTTGGGTGTTTTTGTTTTTTTTGATTAATAATTTCGTATGGCGTTTAGTTGATTTGAAGTTATTTTCTGTTTTTACACTGTTTTCTTCTTTTTCCACATTAACTTTGTTTGTGTTCTTTCAAGACAGTAATATAACCCATTTCATATTTTGTCATTTTATACATTTTTTGTTACTGTTGTTATTGTATACCTTTTTTTCACCTCTTACTCCTTTGCATGCAGAATTATAAATTGAAGCTCTTTTAGAGCTAATTGTTTTATATCCATCAAACACAAGGTTTTTATTTGTGATCAGCTATGTTAATCTGTTCATTCTTTGTAGACGAAGGAAGCCAAAGCAATATAATCAAGTCCTACAGTCAAATGTATAGTCATCATAGTGCGGCAAAATGCTAGGTGTCAGGTTATATTGTGCTTATTATGCTGGTAAGCAATGTCATGCAATATGTAGTCAATCCTAAGCATATATTTTATGTTTTATCAGTTGTAGCATATGTTTATGTAGGAGCTTTATTGTGCATTCCGTTCTGTTAGTTCATGCAATGTGTCTTGAACAAATTGACAGACATATTGAAAGAATGTTGCTGCATGTGGATTTACAAGGTGCTGACTTTTGCTTTGGTAAGAAAAATTTGTTTGGCCTTAATCTGGCACAATGACCGGCCACAAGTGCATATATTTATTGTGTATTGACTTAGTACAACCACGACAACCATGTAGCGTTGGGAGTTGTAAAATTCCATACATTAATTTTCACCATAACATTCAGATAGCACCCCAAGGCAATCAAACTGTAACTAGAAATCATTTCAGATACACCTGAGACATTCCAGAGTTATCATGAATAACAAGACCACACCAGAACTTTTTCACACAACGTTCTGTACATTTCCAGAAGCAACCTTTCAGTCCAGTATAGACAAACAGATAAATTGAAATACAGAAAATATAACAAAGCAGTAGAAAATTAATAGACACCGGAAACATTCCCAGACAAAGTAATCAATTCAAAATGCCAAATGAACGCACAAAAACGATGGGCATTTAAAAGGGGGGAGCTATTGAACTGTTCCCATATAAATAGAATCAATATCAAGTCCCACCTGAACATCTGCACACACAATTCAAACATTCGCTGATACAGTGAGTGTACCACTCATATCTGGACATTCAAGGCAAAACATTTCAGACACACTTTTAGGCATTTTTCCAGAATACACACCTGAACCATTTGCAGGCACACCCTGAATATTGTAGGCCCTCCTAAACAAACCCCGGCACACTTGGTTTTTATTCCAGCACTCCTAAAACCATTGCCAGTTCGTGCCTAAACATTCCTTACACATATTAAACAACATCAGATAACTGATTTGTTTCCAACTCTGGACTCATTCTCTGTTGGAAATTCATACATTCTTGGAAGATTGTACTTTTTTTAGATGCATATTTTACTGTCAAGATTCACCAGATGTTTCCTTCTCTATAGAAGTGTTTCTGGTGTCCCTCCATGTGAACTCTCTTTACTTTTAGATCCCTTTAGGTTTAGCCTGTAGGTTACCTCTTTCTGTTTGCAGAATCATTTTCATACTTCTGACTTAAAAAATAATTTTATGAAGTTCATGTGCCTGTGATTTTGGATTTTTCACAGTTTTTTATACAAAGAAAATTGTTAAGCTGTCTCTAAACCCAAAAAAAATAGTGTAGAATAATGAAAAATGTTGCTGGAAGAGCTTGTTGTTGATACTGTTTTTCTCCAACCAATGCCTAGTTTGAAGAATTTGCATGTGTTGCTTAGCTGTTTGAGTGGTGTGTTATGTAGAGCATTTCATGATTGTGAGGGGAGCCTTGGCATTAGCTTTCATTTTCTGGAAGGGGTAGACGGTGTTATTTTTACTGAAAAAATTTATATGTTTTTGTTTCCTAGTAAAGGAAAACGAAATGGCCAGTTTTAATCTTTTACAAGTTATGTTTTAAATCTGCAAATCAACAATAGAAATTTTAAGACTATTTTCTTAGTGCTACCAGTGCAGACATCGCAGACAAGTTGGGCAAGAACATTGAGAAATTTGAATGCCCGTGCACATTAGTAATAACCCGAATACAGCAGAGTTCCAGGTAAACTTTATGAAATAAACCATTGGTTTGCCTGTTTAATCTAAAGGTCATACACATAAAAACCATATGGTAACTCAATCATAGGCGTGCAACATGTACGCAACTCTAACAAGGACGTGGAAGTTTTCCCATGTTTTGACGCAAGACATTATCCTGTTGCTTTTGGTGCTTTCCATAAAGTGTTAAAAGTTTAAAGGTCAGTTCTTTCAAAGTGTGGCAAGTGTTATAACATAGTTGTAAAGGAATGACATTAATAAAATATTTAATTAGGACAAAACAACAAAACCTTAGAGTCCAAATGTTATTGGCCCGTCGAAAAAAGGCCCTCCTTTTCAAATCACCTGGAAAATCATTCCTGAATTTCCTGTTCAGGCCTTTCAATCCTCTAGGACTCACGGTTCCCACCTGTGGGTCGTGACCCCCAAGGGGGTCGCACAAGTTTTTTTTCCTGGGGGATCGCCCGCGGTTATTTTTAGTTGCAATTATTTTTAATAGGAAATTTCACCACCGAAGGTTTTTCAAACAACTTAGTTTATTTCAATATGGCTACCACGGCAATATTCTATCTTGTGGTTGTAACACTGATTTTTTGATAAATGAAAGGAAAGTGACTTAAGGACCCCCCGCGGCAGAATAACTTACAAAATATTAAAAGCCCACCGTTGTTCAAATATAATTAAACATTTTATAGTAATTTTAATTAATTGCTATGGCCGGGCCTTTAATATTTTCAAATTTTCCCCGTGGCGTGAGCTTGATTCACTCCCTAAAAATAAAATACTACAAAAGCAGTGTTATCATTAAAATAAAATTTCTAATGTTACAAATAGTAAAACTGAAAAAAATATTCAACTATATGCCAAAATTCATATATAAAATTCATTTTTAATGGTGGTCCCTCGAAGTAGTGAATAACAGACTGTCAAATACGGACCGTTGAATAAAGGTTAGTTGCTCCGCAGTTGAAAGATCAACCCCCGTATGTATCAGCTATGCAAGGGTCACAAGTCGGGCCTTTGAGACAAAAGTGAAAGAACGTGCTCCCCAAGCAAAGGGTCCTTCAACTGCATGATTTAATCGATAAGCTTCTTGCTAGTAAGACACTTCCAGCTCCTCTGCAAGAGGTACTCTGATTCCTCTGATCAAAATTGTGAAATACATCATATCTGGAGCCCTCAACACTCCGACCTGTTTAAAGAGCTCTTTAAAGACATGAATCAGATTCAAGAGGATTCTTTCTTTCTACACAGCTGAATGCTGGTTTGTCCGAAATGACATGTTGTCAATCTTGTCCTTTGAGTTAAAAGAGGAAAATCAAGTTGTTCCAGGAAGTGCAAGGGAAAACATGACCTTGTGGCATTTACTAAATGGTGAAGCTTGGAAAGAAAAGAGTTGCTTACTTAGCAGACATTTTAGACCTAGCTAAATGAGGCTGAAACTTCAGGAAAGGAACCACACATTATCCAATTTCAAGACAATCATCAGGCCTTTTTATGGCAAGCTGCAAAACGGCCTTGGACAAATGAAAATCTAGGAAACAATTGCACACGTTTGAAAAAACTCTGACATTGTGTGTAGATGAATTTGAAGGTGAACTGGAATGAGTAAACTGAAGTAGGAGATTTCAGGCCCATCTTGAATCCCTTTGAAAAAGGAATTTCAGCAGCGGTTAGCTTCCACTGAGATTACAGGTAAGAAGAAGTCAGTCATTAGTATGAAACCCAATTCTCTGCTATCTTCCTGAATGGCAGTCAGCAATCCTGATGAAGAGTACAGATGATGAATTCTTGGATCTGGCGGGAATGATTTCTCACGGCAAGAATTTTTGTTTTAATGAAAAATTTGCCGGACTCAGTTCTGTGTTTGCTATGTTGTGCTTGTATCATTCCTATCCCAAATCGTCACCATGCATGCAATTTCGAGATTTACTTTTTACTTCCCATTTGGCCTCTAACATAACTCTGTGCGAGAGTGGGATCTTTCAAACGCTTCTTTCATATCAAAACAAAGGTCAAGTCACCAGGACTGACTGTTGAGGATGAAATGAGGTTGGCTTTAAAACAAATGACTCTGCCCGCGAAAGTTTGAAGCTGGTTGCCCATGAATGCAAGTACAACCATTTCATTTGAATAATTTAGGTAAATTAAAGTTTATTTATATGTTGACGGAACAAATTATATTTATTCTGAGAAAACATATTTCTATTTTATAGTAATAAATTGTGTTCTTTCTTTACCCCTGTTAAAATGCCTTTTTATGCAAATGTGGCGGGGGATCACAGATTACTTTCGCTATTATAAAAGGGGGTCCGCGGATTTTTGAAAAAGGTTGGGAAACACTACTCTAGGATGATAAATAATTCTTCAGTGATTTTGTTTTTTTTGTCCTTTTATTGTAAGATTTTCCCTGTTTTAATTTGTGTTTATTTGACACCAACAAAGGTTAGGCCCTGAATAGAATAAACACTTATTGTGTCTGTTTTTTGGTGGTATGTACCATTCTATATCAAATCAGGCAATTTAAATCTCCTATATGCTTCCAATACAATCAGGTATCAAGTCTCCTATGGTGCTTGCAGTGACTTTTACATTACGACTTACTAATGCAACATATTGACTGCTGATTGCTATCTAAATTGGTGGGGACAATTCAGGTTGTAAGGACAACTCTATAGACCTGGTTGTCCTGTGAAAACCCTTTTGCCATAAATAATTTTGAGTGAGCAGTCATTCCATGCGAGGTCTTGTTAGAGCGCAAGACCAGATGTGGTCTAACGGGATCCTGTGACCTGGAGGTTAGTCACTGACAATGTTTTACACGTCCTTAGTAAAACTTTGAATATTAGCATACCGCATGGTGTCTGTTCCGCAACTCTTATATCACTTTTAGCAAGACTAGATTTGAATCATTCATTCTGTACTAGGACACACACTGAGTAAACCATTGATGGCAATCCCAGGCAGTCCATTTATTCTGGAATCATGAGGGTACTAGGTTGTATGATGGGAAGAGAACATATAATGTATTTGAAGGCAGTTTAACCTTGCAACACCCGTTATGATCCACGTTGATGAAAAAAAATACTAGTCAACATATATTGATGAGATGATGAAGTCTATCGTCAAGATCTTGAGCTTGAATGGCTCGGGGACAAGAGGAACATGGCATGTTGGTAGTAGGCCCATGTCCATTGGGAAGCTGAAGCGGTAATGATGAACAATGCCATCTTTTACTCGTTGTTGTTTCGGGATACTTGACCAGAGTGAGAAAAAAGAACAGATCTCTGGTACTCAGATCATGATTAAATCACCGACTGTGAGTTAACTATGTAGCAGTGCGCTTAGTGTAAAGAAACGTTGGAGATAGATGGACAACACAATACCAGTGCGACGAAGACAAACAAGGGAGGTGACAAGGACAGATTTCTGGCACAATGATGGTTAAGTAGAGATGGATGGCCCCATTCGTCAAACATTAATTTTAAAAACTATGTGCACTCAGAGAAATGGTTATCTATTGCAGAGTTGTAGCATTAAGTATCAATTCTGTGTTTAAAAGATTAATTGTCAGTATGCTAAACTGAGTCCATAAACGGGTAAGCATTTTAGAGTTTTTAACAATATAAGAAAGTAAACGATGTTAAAATGTAGTCTTTAGAGGCAGCCCAATTAGCTCCATTGGGAAGACTGACAAGGCATCGGTATGGATATATGATGAATTCAATGCGTGTCTGTAATAACTCCTCTGTGGTCTCAAATCATCGGAATATTTAACATGTCTGCGGATAATATATCTGAAGGAGTATGATAACACTAAAAGTGCCAGCCTGGTGATCAGAAACCGTCATTGGCTTCTTCTGTGTCACCACCTTGTGATCTATATTATTTTTTTTTTTTTACAGTAAAGTTTTGACGAAGCTATGTCCTGTTCACCTAGTCAGTTATAGTTGAGCACATCTTATAATTGTAAAAGACCTTTGATGTAGGCAGAGTTCTCAATAGTGATTTTTAGCAATTGGCTTCGTATTCTATGTCTAATATGTGATATACAGTGGCTTATCTAATATAGTGCATATAAACTTGTGATACGACGTAAAAGGCTTCTTTATGGTATTTCTAATGTCTAGGCTTCTTGTTTTATTTTCTCTCACTTCGTGCCTTTTTTGACAAGGTGTTCTTACACACCGGTTCTTTCAGGAAATTGCTCCAAGCTGTGTTGGCCTCATTCTTTTTTTTTTCTTTTTTTCCCACCGGTGAGTTCTATTAAATGTCTGTTTTAAATGTGCTGTTGTATTTCTTTCTTTAACTTGCATTTCTTGAGCATCACTGGGGGAATCAAATGGGGAAGATCAAAATGTCTGTTTTAAATGTGCTATTGTATTTCTTTCTTTAACTTGCATTTCTTGAGCATCACTGGGGGAATCAAATGGGGAAGATCAAAATGTCTGTTTTAAATGTGCTGTTGTATTTCTTTCTTTAACTTGCATTTCTTGAGCATCACTGGGGGAATCAAATGGGGAAGATCAAAATGTCTGTTTTAAATGTGCTGTTGTATTTCTTTCTTTAACTTGCATTTCTTGAGCAACAGAGGGGGGAATAAAAGGGGGAAGATCAAAATGTCTGTTTTAAATGTGCTGTTGTATTTCTTTCTTTAACTTGCATTTCTTGAGCATCACTGGGGAAATCAAAAGGGGAAGATCAAAATGTCTGTTTTAAATGTGCTGTTGTATTTCTTTCTTTAACTTGCATTTCTTGAGCATCACTGTGGGAATCAAACGGGGAAGATCATAATGTCTGTTTTAAATGTGCTGTTGTATTTCTTTCTTTAACTTGCATTTCTTGAGCATCACTGGGGAAATCAAAAGGGGAAGATCAAAATGTCTGTTTTAAATGTGCTGTTGTATTTCTTTCTTTAACTTGCATTTCTTGAGCATCACTGGGGAAATCAAATGGGGAAGATCAAAATGTCTGTTTTAAATGTGCTGTTGTATTTCTTTCTTTAACTTGCATTTCTTGAGCATCACTGGGGAAATCAAATGGGGAAGATCAAAATGTCTGTTTTAAATGTGCTGTTGTATTTCTTTCTTTAACTTGCATTTCTTGAGCATCACTGGGGGAATCAAATGGGGAAGATCAAAATGTCTGTTTTAAATGTGCTGTTGTATTTCTTTCTTTAACTTGCATTTCTTGAGCATCACTGGGGGAATCAAACGGGGAAGATCATAATGTCTGTTTTAAATGTGCTGTTGTATTTCTTTCTTTAACTTGCATTTCTTGAGCATCACTGGGGGGAATCAAATGGGGAAGATCAAAATGTCTGTTTTAAATGTGCTGTTGTATTTCTTTCTTTAACTTGCATTTCTTGAGCATCACTGGGGAAATCAAATGGGGAAGATCATAATGTCTGTTTTAAATGTGCTGTTGTATTTCTTTCTTTAACTTGCATTTCTTGAGCATCACTGGGGGGAATCAAATGGGGAAGATCAAAATGTCTGTTTTAAATGTGCTGTTGTATTTCTTTCTTTAACTTGCATTTCTTGAGCATCACTGGGGGAATCAAATGGGGAAGATCAAAATGTCTGTTTTAAATGTGCTGTTGTATTTCTTTCTTTAACTTGCATTTCTTGAGCATCACTGGGGGAATCAAATGGGGAAGATCAAAATGTCTGTTTTAAATGTGCTGTTGTATTTCTTTCTTTAACTTGCATTTCTTGAGCATCACTGTGGGAATCAAACGGGGAAGATCATAATGTCTGTTTTAAATGTGCTGTTGTATTTCTTTCTTTAACTTGCATTTCTTGAGCATCACTGGGGAAATCAAAAGGGGAAGATCAAAATGTCTGTTTTAAATGTGCTGTTGTATTTCTTTCTTTAACTTGCATTTCTTGAGCATCACTGGGGAAATCAAATGGGGAAGATCAAAATGTCTGTTTTAAATGTGCTGTTGTATTTCTTTCTTTAACTTGCATTTCTTGAGCATCACTGGGGAATCAAATGGGGAAGATCAAAATGTCTGTTTTAAATGTGCTGTTGTATTTCTTTCTTTAACTTGCATTTCTTGAGCATCACTGGGGAATCAAACAGGGAAGATCAAAATGTCTGTTTTAAATGTGCTGTTGTATTTCTTTCTTTAACTTGCATTTCTTGAGCATCACTGGGGGGAATCAAATGGGGAAGATCATAATGTCTGTTTTAAATGTGCTGTTGTATTTCTTTCTTTAACTTGCATTTCTTGAGCATCACTGGGGAAATCAAATGGGGAAGATCAAAATGTCTGTTTTAAATGTGCTGTTGTATTTCTTTCTTTAACTTGCATTTCTTGAGCATCACTGGGGAAATCAAATGGGGAAGATCAAAATGTCTGTTTTAAATGTGCTGTTGTATTTCTTTCTTTAACTTGCATTTCTTGAGCATCACTGGGGGAATCAAATGGGGAAGATCAAAATGTCTGTTTTAAATGTGCTGTTGTATTTCTTTCTTTAACTTGCATTTCTTGAGCATCACTGGGGGAATATAAGGGGAAGATCAAAATGTCTGTTTTAAATGTGCTGTTGTATTTCTTTCTTTAACTTGCATTTCTTGAGCATCACTGGGGAATCAAATGGGGAAGATCAAAATGTCTGTTTTAAATGTGCTGTTGTATTTCTTTCTTTAACTTGCATTTCTTGAGCATCACTGGGGAAATCAAATGGGGAAGATCAAAATGTCTGTTTTAAATGTGCTGTTGTATTTCTTTCTTTAACTTGCATTTCTTGAGCATCACTGGGGAAATCAAATGGGGAAGATCAAAATGTCTGTTTTAAATGTGCTGTTGTATTTCTTTCTTTAACTTGCATTTCTTGAGCATCACTGGGGAAATCAAATGGGGAAGATCAAAATGTCTGTTTTAAATGTGCTGTTGTATTTCTTTCTTTAACTTGCATTTCTTGAGCATCACTGGGGAAATCAAATGGGGAAGATCAAAATGTCTGTTTTAAATGTGCTGTTGTATTTCTTTCTTTAACTTGCATTTCTTGAGCATCACTGGGGAAATCAAATGGGGAAGATCAAAATGTCTGTTTTAAATGTGCTGTTGTATTTCTTTCTTTAACTTGCATTTCTTGAGCATCACTGGGGGAATCAAACGGGGAAGATCAAAATGTCTGTTTTAAATGTGCTGTTGTATTTCTTTCTTTAACTTGCATTTCTTGAGCATCACTGGGGAAATCAAACGGGGAAGATCAAAATGTCTGTTTTAAATGTGCTGTTGTATTTCTTTCTTTAACTTGCATTTCTTGAGCATCACTGGGGGAATCAAATGGGGAAGATCAAAATGTCTGTTTTAAATGTGCTGTTGTATTTCTTTCTTTAACTTGCATTTCTTGAGCATCACTGGGGAAACAAATGGGGAAGATCAAAATGTCTGTTTTAAATGTGCTGTTGTATTTCTTTCTTTAACTTGCATTTCTTGAGCATCACTGGGGAAATCAAATGGGGAAGATCAAAATGTCTGTTTTAAATGTGCTGTTGTATTTCTTTCTTTAACTTGCATTTCTTGAGCATCACTGGGGGAATCAAATGGGGAAGATCAAAATGTCTGTTTTAAATGTGCTGTTGTATTTCTTTCTTTAACTTGCATTTCTTGAGCATCACTGGGGGAATCAAATGGGGAAGATCAAAATGTCTGTTTTAAATGTGCTGTTGTATTTCTTTCTTTAACTTGCATTTCTTGAGCATCACTGGGGGAATCAAATGGGGAAGATCAAAATGTCTGTTTTAAATGTGCTGTTGTATTTCTTTCTTTAACTTGCATTTCTTGAGCATCACTGGGGGAAATCAAATGGGGAAGATCAAAATGTCTGTTTTAAATGTGCTGTTGTATTTCTTTCTTTAACTTGCATTTCTTGAGCATCACTGGGGAAATCAAATGGGGAAGATCAAAATGTCTGTTTTAAATGTGCTGTTGTATTTCTTTCTTTAACTTGCATTTCTTGAGCATCACTGGGGGAATCAAATGGGGAAGATCAAAATGTCTGTTTTAAATGTGCTGTTGTATTTCTTTCTTTAACTTGCATTTCTTGAGCATCACTGGGGGAATCAAATGGGGAAGATCAAAATGTCTGTTTTAAATGTGCTGTTGTATTTCTTTCTTTAACTTGCATTTCTTGAGCATCACTGGGGAAATCAAATGGGGAAGATCAAAATGTCTGTTTTAAATGTGCTGTTGTATTTCTTTCTTTAACTTGCATTTCTTGAGCATCACTGGGGAAATCAAATGGGGAAGATCAAAATGTCTGTTTTAAATGTGCTGTTGTATTTCTTTCTTTAACTTGCATTTCTTGAGCATCACTGGGGAAATCAAATGGGGAAGATCAAAATGTCTGTTTTAAATGTGCTGTTGTATTTCTTTCTTTAACTTGCATTTCTTGAGCATCACTGGGGAAATCAAATGGGGAAGATCAAAATGTCTGTTTTAAATGTGCTGTTGTATTTCTTTCTTTAACTTGCATTTCTTGAGCATCACTGGGGAAATCAAATGGGGAAGATCAAAATGTCTGTTTTAAATGTGCTGTTGTATTTCTTTCTTTAACTTGCATTTCTTGAGCATCACTGGGGAAATCAAATGGGGAAGATCAAAATGTCTGTTTTAAATGTGCTGTTGTATTTCTTTCTTTAACTTGCATTTCTTGAGCATCACTGGGGGAATCAAATGGGGAAGATCAAAATGTCTGTTTTAAATGTGCTGTTGTATTTCTTTCTTTAACTTGCATTTCTTGAGCATCACTGGGGAAATCAAATGGGGAAGATCAAAATGTCTGTTTTAAATGTGCTGTTGTATTTCTTTCTTTAACTTGCATTTCTTGAGCATCACTGGGGAAATCAAATGGGGAAGATCAAAATGTCTGTTTTAAATGTGCTGTTGTATTTCTTTCTTTAACTTGCATTTCTTGAGCATCACTGGGGAAATCAAATGGGGAAGATCAAAATGTCTGTTTTAAATGTGCTGTTGTATTTCTTTCTTTAACTTGCATTTCTTGAGCATCACTGGGGAAATCAAATGGGGAAGATCAAAATGTCTGTTTTAAATGTGCTGTTGTATTTCTTTCTTTAACTTGCATTTCTTGAGCATCACTGGGGAAATCAAATGGGGAAGATCAAAATGTCTGTTTTAAATGTGCTGTTGTATTTCTTTCTTTAACTTGCATTTCTTGAGCATCACTGGGGAAATCAAATGGGGAAGATCAAAATGTCTGTTTTAAATGTGCTGTTGTATTTCTTTCTTTAACTTGCATTTCTTGAGCATCACTGGGGAAATCAAACGGGGAAGATCAAAATGTCTGTTTTAAATGTGCTGTTGTATTTCTTTCTTTAACTTGCATTTCTTGAGCATCACTGGGGAAATCAAATGGGGAAGATCAAAATGTCTGTTTTAAATGTGCTGTTGTATTTCTTTCTTTAACTTGCATTTCTTGAGCATCACTGGGGAAATCAAATGGGGAAGATCAAAATGTCTGTTTTAAATGTGCTGTTGTATTTCTTTCTTTAACTTGCATTTCTTGAGCATCACTGGGGGGAATCAAATGGGGAAGATCAAAATGTCTGTTTTAAATGTGCTGTTGTATTTCTTTCTTTAACTTGCATTTCTTGAGCATCACTGGGGGGAATCAAATGGGGAAGATCAAAATGTCTGTTTTAAATGTGCTGTTGTATTTCTTTCTTTAACTTGCATTTCTTGAGCATCACTGGGGAAATCAAATGGGGAAGATCAAAATGTCTGTTTTAAATGTGCTGTTGTATTTCTTTCTTTAACTTGCATTTCTTGAGCATCACTGGGGAAATCAAAAGGGGAAGATCAAAATGTCTGTTTTAAATGTGCTGTTGTATTTCTTTCTTTAACTTGCATTTCTTGAGCATCACTGGGGAAATCAAATGGGGAAGATCAAAATGTCTGTTTTAAATGTGCTGTTGTATTTCTTTCTTTAACTTGCATTTCTTGAGCATCACTGGGGAAATCAAATGGGGAAGATCAAATGTCTGTTTTAAATGTGCTGTTGTATTTCTTTCTTTAACTTGCATTTCTTGAGCATCACTGGGGAAATCAAATGGGGAAGATCAAAATGTCTGTTTTAAATGTGCTGTTGTATTTCTTTCTTTAACTTGCATTTCTTGAGCATCACTGGGGAATCAAATGGGGAAGATCAAAATGTCTGTTTTAAATGTGCTGTTGTATTTCTTTCTTTAACTTGCATTTCTTGAGCATCACTGGGGAAATCAAATGGGGAAGATCAAAATGTCTGTTTTAAATGTGCTGTTGTATTTCTTTCTTTAACTTGCATTTCTTGAGCATCACTGGGGAAATCAAATGGGGAAGATCAAAATGTCTGTTTTAAATGTGCTGTTGTATTTCTTTCTTTAACTTGCATTTCTTGAGCATCACTGGGGAAATCAAAAGGGGAAGATCAAAATGTCTGTTTTAAATGTGCTGTTGTATTTCTTTCTTTAACTTGCATTTCTTGAGCATCACTGGGGAAATCAAATGGGGAAGATCAAAATGTCTGTTTTAAATGTGCTGTTGTATTTCTTTCTTTAACTTGCATTTCTTGAGCATCACTGGGGAAATCAAATGGGGAAGATCAAAATGTCTGTTTTAAATGTGCTGTTGTATTTCTTTCTTTAACTTGCATTTCTTGAGCATCACTGGGGGAATCAAATGGGGAAGATCAAAATGTCTGTTTTAAATGTGCTGTTGTATTTCTTTCTTTAACTTGCATTTCTTGAGCATCACTGGGGAAATCAAATGGGGAAGATCAAAATGTCTGTTTTAAATGTGCTGTTGTATTTCTTTCTTTAACTTGCATTTCTTGAGCATCACTGGGGGAATCAAATGGGGAAGATCAAAATGTCTGTTTTAAATGTGCTGTTGTATTTCTTTCTTTAACTTGCATTTCTTGAGCATCACTGGGGGAATCAAATGGGGAAGATCATAATGTCTGTTTTAAATGTGCTGTTGTATTTCTTTCTTTAACTTGCATTTCTTGAGCATCACTGGGGAAATCAAATGGGGAAGATCAAAATGTCTGTTTTAAATGTGCTGTTGTATTTCTTTCTTTAACTTGCATTTCTTGAGCATCACTGGGGGAATCAAATGGGGAAGATCATAATGTCTGTTTTAAATGTGCTGTTGTATTTCTTTCTTTAACTTGCATTTCTTGAGCATCACTGGGGAAATCAAATGGGGAAGATCAAAATGTCTGTTTTAAATGTGCTGTTGTATTTCTTTCTTTAACTTGCATTTCTTGAGCATCACTGGGGGAATCAAATGGGGAAGATCAAAATGTCTGTTTTAAATGTGCTGTTGTATTTCTTTCTTTAACTTGCATTTCTTGAGCATCACTGGGGAAATCAAATGGGGAAGATCAAAATGTCTGTTTTAAATGTGCTGTTGTATTTCTTTCTTTAACTTGCATTTCTTGAGCATCACTGGGGGAATCAAATGGGGAAGATCAAAATGTCTGTTTTAAATGTGCTGTTGTATTTCTTTCTTTAACTTGCATTTCTTGAGCATCACTGGGGAAATCAAATGGGGAAGATCAAAATGTCTGTTTTAAATGTGCTGTTGTATTTCTTTCTTTAACTTGCATTTCTTGAGCATCACTGGGGAATCAAATGGGGAAGATCAAAATGTCTGTTTTAAATGTGCTGTTGTATTTCTTTCTTTAACTTGCATTTCTTGAGCATCACTGGGGAATCAAATGGGGAAGATCAAAATGTCTGTTTTAAATGTGCTGTTGTATTTCTTTCTTTAACTTGCATTTCTTGAGCATCACTGGGGAAATCAAATGGGGAAGATCAAAATGTCTGTTTTAAATGTGCTGTTGTATTTCTTTCTTTAACTTGCATTTCTTGAGCATCACTGGGGAAATCAAATGGGGAAGATCAAAATGTCTGTTTTAAATGTGCTGTTGTATTTCTTTCTTTAACTTGCATTTCTTGAGCATCACTGGGGAATCAAATGGGGAAGATCAAAATGTCTGTTTTAAATGTGCTGTTGTATTTCTTTCTTTAACTTGCATTTCTTGAGCATCACTGGGGGAATCAAATGGGGAAGATCAAAATGTCTGTTTTAAATGTGCTGTTGTATTTCTTTCTTTAACTTGCATTTCTTGAGCATCACTGGGGGAATCAAATGGGGAAGATCAAAATGTCTGTTTTAAATGTGCTGTTGTATTTCTTTCTTTAACTTGCATTTCTTGAGCATCACTGGGGGAATCAAATGGGGAAGATCAAAATGTCTGTTTTAAATGTGCTGTTGTATTTCTTTCTTTAACTTGCATTTCTTGAGCATCACTGGGGGGAATCAAATGGGGAAGATCAAAATGTCTGTTTTAAATGTGCTGTTGTATTTCTTTCTTTAACTTGCATTTCTTGAGCATCACTGGGGGAATCAAATGGGGAAGATCAAAATGTCTGTTTTAAATGTGCTGTTGTATTTCTTTCTTTAACTTGCATTTCTTGAGCATCACTGGGGGAATCAAATGGGGAAGATCAAAATGTCTGTTTTAAATGTGCTGTTGTATTTCTTTCTTTAACTTGCATTTCTTGAGCATCACTGGGGGGAATCAAACGGGGAAGATCAAAATGTCTGTTTTAAATGTGCTGTTGTATTTCTTTCTTTAACTTGCATTTCTTGAGCATCACTGGGGGAATCAAACGGGGAAGATCAAAATGTCTGTTTTAAATGTGCTGTTGTATTTCTTTCTTTAACTTGCATTTCTTGAGCATCACTGGGGAATCAAACGGGGAAGATCAAAATGTCTGTTTTAAATGTGCTGTTGTATTTCTTTCTTTAACTTGCATTTCTTGAGCATCACTGGGGGAATCAAACGGGGAAGATCAAAATGTCTGTTTTAAATGTGCTGTTGTATTTCTTTCTTTAACTTGCATTTCTTGAGCATCACTGGGGGAATCAAACAGGGCAGATCAAAAGGTCTGTTTTAAATGTGCTGTTGTATTTCTTTCTTTAACTTGCATTTCTTGAGCATCACTGGGGGAATCAAACGGGGAAGATCAAAATGTCTGTTTTAAATGTGCTGTTGTATTTCTTTCTTTAACTTGCATTTCTTGAGCATCACTGGGGGAATCAAACGGGGAAGATCAAAATGTCTGTTTTAAATGTGCTGTTGTATTTCTTTCTTTAACTTGCATTTCTTGAGCATCACTGGGGGAATCAAACGGGGAAGATCAAAATGTCTGTTTTAAATGTGCTGTTGTATTTCTTTCTTTAACTTGCATTTCTTGAGCATCACTGTGGGAATATAAGGGGAAGATCAAAATGTCTGTTTTAAATGTGCTGTTGTATTTCTTTCTTTAACTTGCATTTCTTGAGCATCACTGGGGAAATCAAATGGAGAAGAAGGAAATGGCTGTTAAGAAAGCATAAAAAAGATAGGTGACTGTGAGGTGTAACTCTTCATAATAAGAAGAAAGGCACATGTTGTGGACTGCAACGAGAAAACTGGCATAAAATGGAAATACTTGGGATGGTTGGGTATGAAAAAAGTGATATATATTGAAGAGTTATGAGATAAAAAAGAAGACTGCGTTTATGTTGCATTCTTGAATGGTGTTCTTATAAAAAAAATTTCTGTGGTATTAATAAAAAATTTTATGTAGCACCATTGCTAGAGCATAGCCAGAGGTGCCCTTGACTGGAACCCACCAGGGAAAAGAAGTATAGTGAGGCCAAGTAGAACTTGGAGAAGAACCGTGGAAGAGGGGGCTAAGGAAATTGAAATGACGGCACAGCTGAAAAAGACAGCCCAGAATAGAAATCGATGGAGAGCAACTGTTTCAGCCCTATGTTCCACAGGGAACAGAAAGGAATGATAATGATGATGATTGCTAGAGCACAAGGAGTAATTAACACATTCCTGCAAGGGGACCTAACTGTAGTAATGACCATGTACTCCTTCTGGATGGAGACATGCACTACAAGACGTGAAAGTAAGAAGAGGCGCAGATGTGGGAAGTGATCATCACCTAGTAGTAGCAAGACTGAAGGTGAAACTCAGAGCTGCTGGACCAGTTGCAGTCAAACAGAAAAGATATAACATCACGAAACTTAAGGACCCCCTCACCAGAAAAGCGTTCGTGGTCGACGTAAAGAGACGATATCTGATTACCAAAAGCCAGGAAAGAACAGAGACCGACGATGTCGGCCAGAAATTCAACACCATCTCAACAATATACAAAGAAAGCAGCAAGTCATGCTTGGGATTCCAGGAAAGAAAGAGCCAAGACTGGATAACACCAGAAACGCTAAACACCATAGCGAAGAGAAAAGAAATGAAAAGAAAGAAAACAGAAGCTAAGTCTCCCAGGTTAAAGGCAATATATAGTGAACAGTACAGTCAGCTGGATAAGGAAGTAAAACGTCAAACCCGTGCTAACAAAAGGACATTTCTGGATGACCTTGCAAGACAGGCAGAAGAGGCAGCACTGAGAAATGAACAAAGCACAGTTTATAAAATAACTAAAGTTATCAGTGGAAAACGAGGTGCAAACAACATAACGTTAGTAAGAGACAAGCAAGGAAACCTCATCACCATAGCACAGGGGCAAGAAACAAGATGGAGATGGGCAGAGCACTTCAGAGAAATACTGAATAAGGAACCACCAGAGACTCAGCTGAATGTTCCTGAGGCTGAAAGTGACTTAGACGTAAATACAGACATTCCACGAAAAGAAGAAATCATCACAGCTATCAAAGGGCTAAAAAATGGAAAAGCGCCTGGTCACGACAATCTAAATGCTGAGCTATTCAAGACAGACCCTGAACTAGCAGCAGAACTATTAGAACCACTATTTGCACAAGTCTGGGAAACTGAGACAGCACCAACAGAGTGGAGTAAAGGAATAATTGTCAAATTGCCCAAGAAGGGCGACCTTGCAGACTGCAACAACTGGAGAGGAATTACCCTCCTCTCAGTTCCCAGCAAAATACTAGGCAGGATAATCATCCAGAGAATTTCAAAAGCAGTTGACCATAAACTGAGGAAAGAACAAGCGGGCTTCAGAAAGAACAGAAGATGTGCAGATCATATATTTGCCCTCAGGAACATTATAGAGCAATGCTCAAAATGGCAGAGACAGCTGTACATTAACTTTGTTGATTTTGAAAAGGCTTTCGACAGCATACACAGGGACAGCCTATGGAAAATTCTGAGGGCTTATGGAATTCCCAGCCGCATTGTTTCCATTATAAAAAGCCTCTATTCTAACTTTATGTGCAGTGTTGGATCGAGTAATGTAACTTTCGAAGTGAAAACAGGAGTACGAAAGGGATGCCCCTTATCAACAACATTATTTTTGACAGTCATAGATTGGGTGATGCGCCAGACAACAGAGGGCAGTCCAAGAGGAATTAGATGGACAACGTTTTCTACACTGGAAGATTTGGAATATGCAGATGACATTGCACTACTCACGCATTCACATCAACACATTCAAGACAAAATCGATAGACTGAATAAGTATGGCCAGCAGGTTGGCCTGAACATCAATTTGAAGAAGACAGAGGTCATGACACTAAATGTGGGCAATCCTGAGCCAATAACAGTAAGGAACCAGAAGTTAGAACAGACAGACACATTTACTTACCTAGGAAGCATAGTAACACCTGACGGCGGAACAAGCAAGGACATTAACAACAGAATGAATAAAGCGAGAACAGCCTTTGCTGTTCTCAACAACATTTGGAAGTCTTCCCAGTACAGCACAAACACCAAATTAAGACTGTATGAAAGCTGTGTACTTTCTGTGCTTCTCTATGGTGCGGAATGTTGGAGAGTAACAGAGAAGGAAATGTCAAAACTGTCCTCCTTCCACACAATCTGCCTAAGGAAAATTCTCAGAATCTTTTGGCCAAACACCATCAGCAACCAAGAACTACTTATTCGGAGTAACCAGGAGGACATGCACACCATCATAGCTGGCAGACGCTGGAGTTGGGTTGGCCATGTCCTCAGAAGGGACCCTGATACCATCACAAGAACAGCTATGCTATGAACCCCTGAGGGAAAGCGAAAGAGAGGCCGACCAAATACAACTTGGCGGAGAACTGTGGAAGCTGAGATGCAAAGAATGAACCACAGTTGGGGCACTGTACGAAGGATGGCTGCCGACCGAGCAAAGTGGAATCAATTTGTTGCTGCCCTACAAGACGCCACCAGGCATGATGGCCGCTGACTGCTTTGACGGTTGGTGGTTATGGATCAAAGAAGAAGAAGACTCCTTCTGGAGCTAAAAATGAGAATACTGGTTGGAAAATCATTAAGGGGAGGAGCTACCCTGAAATGCTATTTTCGTTATTAATTGCTGGATTTCAATGAAAATGCACAGACTTAACCTATATCAATACTAGATACGAAAAATGAAGAGTTTTATGGCACTGCACTACTGGTTGCCATAGAAACGGCGGCCATATTGGATTCTATTGTTCTATTTCAATTTGCTAAGGCTTTTTTATTTATTAAGCTATGAATACCAAATATGAACACAACGTTTATCATTATATTTTAAAACTTTTCGATTGGTGGATTTTTGATAACTTTAATACAAAAAAAAGTTGTAGAACTTTGAATATAGTGTCTAAAAAAAAGTAACAAATTTTGATAAATTTTACATTACTTTTTGCAATAAATCAAAAGTTTGATCAGATACTCAAAATCCAGCAGTATGAAAGTTTTAAAAGATTATGGGCAACATGTGTGCCAATTTTTATGTCAATTAACACATAAGTGTGGAAGTTTTAAGGAAATTAGGATGAAAATATTAGATTTTGAGAAAATCGCATTTTTCTCCATAAATAGACTACAATTAAATAAGTCTGTAATATTGCCCCTGAAAAATTGCTTACTTGTCATTTAGAACATACTGGTTGCATAGCCAGCTTCCTCTGCAGCTTCCTATCTGGCTTTCTGTTGAAATTTGTGCCTAATTTCCTTCATTGTCTTAGCGCAGTTTTCTGCCGTTTTAGAGCTGAGCAATATTGGATTCTTTGTTCTACTTCAATTTGCTAAAGCTTTTTTATTTATTAAGCTATGAATACCAAATATGAACACAATGTTTATCATTATATGTTAAAACTTTTCCAGTGATGGATTTTTGATAACTTTAATACAAAAAAAAGTTGTAGGACTTTGAAAATAACGTCTAAAAATATTAAGAAATTTTACTAAATTTTACATTACTTTTGTCAATTAACCAAAAATTTGATCAGATACTTAAAATCTATCACATAAAAAGTTTTAAAAGATTATGGGCAATATATGTTCTAATTCTTACTTTTCCTGTGATGGATTTTGAATTAACTTTAATACAAAAAAAGCTGTAGGACTTTGAAAATAGTGTCTAAAAATAGTAACAAATTTTACTAAATTTTACATTACCTTTGTCAATTGATCAAAAGTTTGATCAGAGACTTAAAATCCATCACATAAAAAGTTTTAAAAGATTATGGGCAATATATGTTCCAATTCTTACATAAGTGTGGAAATTATAAGAAAATTAGGATTAAAAAATAGATTATGAGAAAACCGCATTTTTTATACATAAGAAGACAACAATTAAATAAGTATGTAATACTACAGCAAAAAGATAACTTACTTGTCATTCAGAACATACCGGCCATATATCCAGCTTCCTCTGCAGCTTCTTGTCTGGATTTCTGTTGAGATGTGTGCTTTGCTATCACCATCACTTAACATGGTGGTGTAGCAAAATTTGTGTCGTGTCACAGACCGGCTCCATAAAACACTAGCTGCCTCAGCCTCCATTACACCTGAACTTCCTAGAAAGAAGAAAAGGTATGAATTAGTAAAACTTAAAATAATGATGTAAGCAGACATTGAACACTTTCCTTTACAATGTAGAAGCAAATGTAGTACAAAGGAAGCAAAGCAAACACATGTAAGTAATAAATTATGTTACTAAAACTGATACTTATGGAGAAATTAAAATTAGATCAGTTTAAATTTTTAGACAAGGAGAAGGAGAAATCAAAAATAAGATTCAGAAGTAAATACCTTCAAAATTTATATCACATCCTTGCTTCACATGCTCCTCTTTCCATTTGCTGAAGTTTCCCGGGGCTTCCTTCTGGTACCAAGAACCAGTTGCAGCACATGTCTGACAGTATTTTGAAAGCACATGGGCATCTATAACAAGACCTGTCAAGATCTCCACAACACATCCAATAATAATTTTTGAACTGTGGCCCCAGCTGCCATCAAAACTGACTCCAATATCCATAATATGTTCATGATATGGTTGATTGCTCTGAGCACAGTTTACACTGCATGCTAGCTTAGCAGCATGATCAAATATTAATTTTGTGAGTTCTGGTGTTTGCAAATAAATATTTTTTGCAATTGTGTTGAAAGTTTTTTGATGCAGGCCAGGCATATCCATGTTATGTGCAAAGTAGTTAAATTTATAGGGTCCCATTCCTGATAACAATGATGATAGAACTGCAACTTTGTTCACACTGAATGAATTATGTTCATCCACCGATGATGTGTACGTTGATGCAACGGTTTTGTTGCAAACATAACAATTCACTTTGATGAATGTGTTGAACAAGACCTCTCTTGGCCTGATTATTAATTTCTGCAGACAGCTTCCCATAGCATTCTGGACATGCAAGCTGACTAACAAGGTTGCATATCTCAGACATATCAACTATAGTTCTGGAGACCGTATTGTAAGGCGTTGAAGCTTCTTGCACCGATGAGGCACTTAGTTCCAGCTTTTTACAGAACCGTGGTGTGCTGTGGGGTGAAGAGGTAGAAGTTGTAGAAGAGCTTGTGCTGGCTCCTTCGTTTTCGGCTGAAGCTGACGGTATAACCTCAGGCAGACTAGGCTCATTAGGGGGACCATTTAGTTCTGAAAAAAGTACATAAGAAATAATCACAGCTCAAGAAACATGTCACATGCTTATAAATACAATGATAATTTATCGTATAATGTGGAATCATGTCATTTTGTCAAACCAGAAAAATGTGATCACTGTTTACTGCCAACGCGTTTACTAAAACCTTGCAAATACATAAATTTAATTTTAAAAAAATAATAGCTTATTCACATGTGACATTTTTTTAAAAAGTATATCGTTGAACCCTTTATGGGTTATAATAAGGACATATTGTGTATTAATTCAAGAAAATTAAGTCAGATTTCCAATATCAAAATATAGTACCTTCTTCCCCCTCCACTCAGTTCTAACAGAGTCAATCAAAACTAAATTTCTGTAGGCCTAGCCTAAATGTGTTGTGCGTGCCTGGCTTTCTACAGTGATTCATTTTTACCATTACCATAACAAAATTAGCGATTTTTACCTGCACTATCTTGGTTCCATCTTTTCTCCCTGGCCGTTTCCATGTTTAGATGACGAAAGCTATTCTTTTTTCGAGGCATTTTCACACAAAAAGTTCCGAAAAATGAGTCTAACTAAATATGTACACAGAATTTATCAATCTGACGCCATATTGTCAACACTGCGGTTACAAGTCACGTGGATTCACGCAGCCAACGAACAGTTTTAGAATAGTGAGCGGAAAAAGCCGATGTCAGTGAATGTCCGACGATTTCCATATATGGAGGTAATCGGTAAAAAAGCGACCCATAAAATCTCGATCTTGGCGGTATAATTTTGTTACCAAAATAAATGAACTACATCACAGGATTCCCCAGATCTAGGCGAATCCAATGATGTATAATACGTAGGGGTGCAGGCTTGGTTGCTATGGGAAAAAACTAGGTCAAATTAGGCCAATTTTTCTCGAGTTTGAGAAAATCTATCTGTACCATACCTTTTTCAAAGTCAAAATACATATTGTTAGAGTGCATTTTGACATTTAATTCTGTTATATTTAGATTCAGGAGATGTTAAAGTATCAGAAAATGGACTAATCCCAAAATCCATCATTTTTGTATTTTGACGTTAATTTAATGCCCGCTCCTGGCCTTAAGTAAATGTTATTTTACAAGTATTTTACTTTGTATTTTAGAGAACATTGCAACAGTATCTTGGAGAAAAATGTGAAGTGTATATACACGTCACAGTGGCTGAATTTAATGAGAGAAAGTGAAGAGGAACAGGACATACCCACAGAAAACAACCAGTCAGTATAAGCAGACATGCCCTTGAATCGAACCCAACGGGCAAAGAGGAGAGTGGGGAGGCCATAGAGAACCTGGAGAAGAATGGTGAAAGATGAAGTCAAGACTACCAGGATCTGATGGACAGAGCTGAAAGAGATGGCCTGAAATATGAATTGGTGGTGTGGGCAACATGGTTGCAGCCTTATGCTCCACCTGGAACAAAAGGGAATGATGATAGTGATGCTTCTAAATTATGATAATCATCATCATTATATTCCTTATTAAGCGACCTTCTCATTCATTCTTGATCTTTGAGTTCTCCGAGGAGCACTGGCCTGACACCAAATCCTCCTGTCCTGTACCATCATCACCTTGAGGTTTTTCCATGTCTATCTTCATACCTATCACTTCTGTTTTTAGTTTTCTTCTTCATATGTTTTTTTGGTCTTCCTCTGCCTCTCATACCCTGGGGATTCCGGAGCAAGGACTACTTTTTAATGCCATCAACAGGTTTTCCTCATTGTGAGGCCTATCCATCACCAACATCTTCTTCTAATCTCTTGTTCCACTGGCACTTGTTTTGGTTCTTGTCATCAGTTCAGCAATGGTGGTCTTGTCATACCGATTGTGGCCTTGTCATAAACCAATTGTGGTCTTTTAGATAGGAGCAGAATATGTTAGAAATCTCCATTATTATGATGGGGGGGTGTTTTCATTATAAAACAGTTTTTTTAAATGTGGGAAAATCCTGTTAATAGATGTTATTTCATGTTTATTGGCAATAATTTAAAAAGAAAACTGGTATTTTCACAGATCAGACTTTCTTCCCTGGACGTTTGTGCAGAAATTGTGGCCAAGGTCAGGTCATAGGTAAACTGGGTGTCCTTCATCCTGATGTCATCACAAAAGTTTGACCTTAACATGCCGTGTTCAGCCTTGGAGATGACCATTGAGCCATTCTTGTAGAGCTTGGATCTCTTCTGTCAGACTTCTTATCTTTCCAGAATGTTTTCCTTAACAACTCATCTTAGCAAGTTTTGGTAGCATACACGTACCAGATACATGTGGCCATGAATGAAAGAAAACATTTGCTTATAACCATTTATGTTTTACATTTTGATTTATTTAAAATTTTTTTTTTTATCTTACATTGTTTGCAAAAACCACTGTCATATCAAAAAAGCACAGCTGAGATTGATTGCATAAAAAAGAAAAGCAAACCACTGTTTGTGAAATTAAAGTATGGAAGAAGAAGATGTAAATATGTGACGGGACACAGACGCGTTAAAAGAAATTTACAGAATTTATGTTATGAGAAAAAAGTCATGCCTTACATACATAAACATGCTGAGACAAATGGTATATTACTTCACACATAAAGTAGTAAGTGTATAGAGACAAAGAATGTGTACTACACATGTAAAGTAGTAATGACACTTTTGTGCACATCAGTTTTCTTGCTCATTACAGTATTTTCACTCTCTCTTCTTTTTCTTGCACCATTTATTTATGTTGTCTGTAGGATGAATAGGAAACTATACAGAGTGATACAACAGGAGATAATCTTATCATCAGAAATAACACCCCCCCCCCCCCCCCCCCCCCCCCCCCCGTCGATCAGGTGTTTCTGCCCCTCAATCTCCTTTACACTCGGGGGGGGGGGGGGGGGGGGGGGGGGGGGGGGGGGGGGGGGGGGGGGGGGGGGGGGGGGGGGGGGGGGGGGGGGTCATAACTCCCAAGTGTCAGCCTCCTGTTGTCTTGTGCAGATGAATTACTCCCCCTCCAACTTGGTTGCAGCTTTCAAACTTCACTTGTGTTTTCTGTCAGCTGGAGGCAAATTGTGAAAGTAACCCTATGTAGAAAACTTTTTTTTTTAGAAAAAAAATTACTGTCCTGCGCCTACCTCAACAACCATGACCCTTGCAGTAAACCCATCGTGTCTCAAGTCTGTGACCAGATCATTATATTTGGCCACTTTGAATGTGTGTTGCTCATCCAATCTGGATTCAAATGGTACGGTCAGCTCAATCATCATAATCTGGTGCTGTTATAAGAATGCAGCACTATATCTGTCTGTATTCAAGATCTTCTGATACTTTCTAGATATGTCCATCGCCCAGGTAGATCTACTGCCATCTCCCAGTCATTAGCACAGTCAAGAATAGATGGTAAACTGCTACTTGGTTTGGGATGTGCTGACTTTCCTGCTCTCAGAAAGTATGTGTTTGCGGTACTCGGTCTAACTTTGCTGCTAGCCTTCACCCTTGCCAAGTCTATTGTATTCTTCTCATTCCTTTTCTTTTCTTCTGTATGTCCCAGTAATAGGAGTGGAAAGATGTACAGTGCCATCACATTTTATCGGAATTTGAAATGGTGCAACATGTTGTTGTTATTGATTCAGCGGCACTTGGGCTCTCACCCTTAGGCCCAGTGCCATGTAGTTTTATCTGCATGTTTTCGCAAGTTATTTTGTTTCTCCGTACAAAGTGGTTCACTTATCTGGCCTCGGAGGAAGGAGCATTTTCCTAACATCATCGAGTGCTGGGCACTCAAAGAGATGGTGGTCAACAGTTTCGTAGGGGTAGTTACTCTGGAAAGTGTTGTGGTTGGATTCTGTTCAAGTAACTGTTGAGTGATATGTTTTGTGATCTGACCGAAAATGCTCTGATCCCTCCATGTAAGATGGCCAATGTCATTAGGCTCAGGACCGGCCATAGTCTGTAAACTTCTCTCCTGTGCTTCCCATGGCCCATCTGTTCAGCTAAGTTTCTTTGTTTGTTGTTTGTATGAGTGATTTGGCTATTTGGAGAGTTCCTGTGAGTGGTTGTTCCTGTCTTGTTCCCTTCTGTACTAATCTGTCTGCTCTGTCATTACCTGGTGTATTTGAGTGCATAACTATTCTGATGCCATAGGAAGTGATAAGCTGATCAGCACCCAGGATTAGTTTGGCTAATTCAGTTCTACAATGTCCACTGCCTTCCAAAGCTTCAAGGGTTAGTAAATATTACAATATTTTGAGCCTTTGAGGACAGTCTTCAGATGATATACGGCTGTTTCCAGTGCAATGATTTCAGCTTCATAGTTGGAGTAAAACCCCCCACATACATAAATGGTGCAACATACAAAATATTAATATAGTCTCACTTTATGCACAAAAATATGAAATAATGCAAATTGCAAAAAAATTGAAAATTCGACCTATTCTTAAAACGTTGGGTAGCTAGTAAAGGAAAATACCCACTAGCCATTGTCAGTATTGTGTAATACCCACTATCCTTTGTCAGTGTTTGTATAACTTTTACTGTTTTGTTTTTTTAACATGCATTGGAAACTCTGTGAGTGATTGCTGTTATTTTAACATTCACTGATGTTTTAGTTTCAAATCTGTTTTGTATCCCATAATAGTCTCATCAAATTGTTCATTAAGAGGCGGTGCTAGTGCTTGTGATGAGAATTATGCCTAAAAATCAAAGCTACAATGGTTGTAAATTTACGCGCTCCGAGAATACACTCCCTCTAATTTACTTTTATTTCTGTGAGAAAACTAATCGTGAATTATGGGAATTTAACATTATGCGTCTTCAGGAACACATCCCTTGCATAAAATGCGACCACGTTGTAGTTTTGTTTTGTTTTTCCTGTATAGTGGAAGTATTGTAGTTCCGTTTTTCCCAGCATTAGAAGAAAAGCTTTATAATTCCTGTCTTTGTAATATGATTGAAATGTTTCTTGTTCCTGACTGTCTATCCCAGTATTGGGAACTGGGTTGTAGTTGCTCCTGACTGCCTTTATCTGTATTAGTAGTGAAACCACCTTGTGCAGACTGTCACGAAATGGATTTAGGACTAGAGACTGTCTACATATAGTGACAAGACAATAGTAAGAAGAAAGACTGAAATGATAGAGTCAGATAGAAATATAGTGCAAAATGTGAAAGTTGAGACCATTGGCTCCGAGGTTGAGAACCGAGGTTGATTCTTTCCTCGCCACTTCGGACGTTTAAATTGCTATGGCCTCGAACCACCTCTAACTACCCTAAGGGGATAAGGTTCAATTAAGATTCACAAACACCAAGGTACAGACAACATATAGCTACTGTACTAAAGGAAATGACTGATGCCAGCTACAATTTATACAAGTTTATTATACACCTATAAACAAACTCATACATGTCAAATACATAAAGTGCGAGGATGCACACCTGAAACAAAATCAAGCACAGTTAAAAATGCATCAACCCCAACCCTTCTCCCACAATTGCAACCTGTATGGAGAAAGAAGGTAAGGTTAACTGAAATGAACTACACTGCACTTGATGTCGCCTACACTCCAAACTAGCTGTTCTAAATTCTAACTCTAACTCTAAGTCCACTGATAGCTGGAACGACTACGAAGTGTCTACACAATCTCTGCACAGACTTCGGTTCTACACAGCCTATCCTGGAATCTCCTGAACACAACTAACTGCACCTCTAAACTTCAGCAGCGGTCCTCTGCTATGATTCACCAAAGCTATCAGTTCTGCCTATCTGTGCTGACTTCAGTAGAGAGAATGTTTACCCTCTCTCTCTCCACTAACTCGGGAATTGATGACTAAGGTTTAACCGAACCCCACTGGATTCTGGACTGGAACTGTAGCTGGCTTCTCCTAACACCTCTGAGGTTACCTGCCCGATTACCTATGACTGGGCGATGGGGCTATCGGCTTTATTATGGCCGTGAAGAAGCGAACATAAAATTACCACAACGCTGGCAGCATGCCAAATCTGCGTGTGTAACCGACCGAGCGTCAGAGCTCAGGATTTATCCACAAAAATCCTGTTCGCTGGAAAATGTCTTCCCCTGCCTGGGAAAACGTCTTTTCTTTCTCTCCTTCCACCACTGGCAATTAACGCGAGACTTTGGGTGTCTGCGAATGCCACCACTGTGCCGTGGGAGAAATTTTGAGGTATCAAAAATTCTGCTCTTCCCCACAAAAAGCCGGCACCTGCTGTTTAGACAAAAGCAAAAACAACAGCTAAACAAAACGTAATAAATCTATTTCTAATAACACTACCTCCCTGACTCTTCAACACGTTATGCACCTCCATACAAAAAAATCATGCCAACACCGTCCGCTCCTCTCCTGTTCCCTTCTCTACCTGAGCCCACAAGGTAAACATTGGCTAACCCAGATCGCCTGTTCTGCCTGACTAACTCCGAGCAACAACAATATTTTCACTGGCCCGTCTGGGCAGACGTACTGTGGCCTACTTCTTACGCTGACACTACATGCAGCAAATTATTAACACAAAAAAATACTCTATCTCTAGGAATTCCTAAACTTCCCGTCAATAATAGTAATCACATTCAAAATGTAATACAAAATAATTCCCTTTAAAATTACTTCTCCCATCTTCTGAATTCACAGAACAATAATGCACAATCAATAACATATAACCCTGTTAGATGCTAGCATATATATATGCCGTCAAAAGTTATACATAATGGTTATCAATTAAATCTCAGTAGTTACAAACACGTGGTTACAATTTTATGACCACGTGCTTCTCTCCCCCTCGTCCCTCTGAACATCGTATCAATAAATGTACCGTAACCAACGCGCCCACGTGCTTTACAAATTCCACCTCTTCTCCCCTCGTCCACCTATAGAAGTGTACTATAATATAAATAACTTGCAGCATTACATTCTCAATAAAATCACAAATACACAGACTCCCGTCATTCTGTAAATAAATATGATTCGCAGATGCGCGTTTCTCTCCCGACCGACTTTGCAATAATACAAAGCGGTGATATCTCAACTTTTAAACCATGCCGCTATTCCTTCAACAAGGAATTAAATAGACCTATAAAGTTTCAAGTCTATCACTAAGATCGTATTTGATGGCTCTGGCGATGAGAATTAACATTAAACTTAAACTGCCCAAAGAAACTTAAATGATCGGCTAGGACTAGAAAAATTAAATAAAGTCCTCACGCAAAAATTCATGCTTACCAAATCTCGAATGTCCCAACTGAAAGGCAATCGACAATTTGCTTCTGGCACCCGGCTTTGGCAATTTACAGACGAAGAGAACGAAAATATGAAATGCTAGCCTATTTATTATCAAGACCCCCCACGCGCCGACTTCATGACGTCATATGCGCGGCGTGGTTCTAAAGCCAATGGGAGCTCTGCATTTCAACTGCAGTTAGCTCTCAGCCAATCAGAACCTTAGATCATTCTGATGCAACCAGTTTCTGCTAGACAAAGAAACAGGAATTCGTCCTAGCCCTATACTGCGGAAATGAAGCAAAAATGGCAGCAAATAATTTAACTCCCGAAAATGCTCATAAATCTTAATCTAGAATAATACTGCAATCTTCCTACACCCATACTCTAAACACATAAAGAAGAACCATAAAGCAGATGAGATCAAACTCTATCGTGATCTCATCTTGAAAAAACGTAAATAATAGAAGGAGAAGAAACATGGAGAAGGATTACCTGTAATTCCTCCTAAAAATAGTGAACAAAATGCAAGGGGAAAAAGCCATGGGCCATTTGAAAGACAGAATCTCAGTACTTTCGTCACACAGACCACAGTGCACATACTAATAGAACAGAGCTTGGAATTCACCCCTTTTAAGTTGGATTTGTAGACTATGAAAAGGACTTTATTTATTTTTATTTCCATATATTTCCCAAATGAATGTAAAGCTATTCTTACCTTTTCTATTATTTTTTTTATATCAGTCTGTTCTCCTATTTTGTCTATATTGCTGCCTAGATATATGTATGAGTCCACATCTCATAGAAATTGTTTTCCTAGTGAATATTGCTATCATTTGCTGCACTTTGTCTTTTCTCTTCTTATTTTCAGACACACTAGCTGCAACCTTTTATCAAGCATTTTCGTTTTGTCTTGCACCTGGTTAGTTATGGAACAAAAGAGCCAGGTCATCAGCAAAATCTAGATTGTCAAGCCGTGTTATCAGCGTACACTGAATTCCATTTTTGTTGATTGATTTTGTTTTCATAATCCAATCTAAAGTCAGTTAGACGAAAAATGGTGGTTGCATGCATCCCTGCTACACACCATTTCTTATTTCAGATGGTTCTGTAAGTTGTCATTCATGAAGAACTCTGCATTCCATGTCTTTTCCAGAGTGATTTTCTGTCGACACAGTCAACAGTCTTTTCATATTCCACAAATCCAATGTAAAGGGTTTTAAGTCCAGTTCCAAGTTTGCTCAACTCTTGTGCACAATGTGGCTATCTGGTGTGTACAGTGCTTGATCACCTCTCAGTTGTCTGTCCATGGCCTCTTTTAATCTCTTAAGGATAAAATAAAGATAAAAATCGTCTCGTAGTAGATACTGCCGTACGGGATGGAAGTGTTAGAGATATCACTATACTAAGTCCAGCATTATGAGGTAGGGTGACCAGTTCACTTCTTCGCTACCTTTTCCTTCCCTAATTCAAGAGCAGAATCAGGTACCCATTTACAGCTTGGTAGACTGGAATCTGATGCTACCAGGCTTTGATCCCGGAACCTGGTAACTTTGTCACAAGAGGCAAGCACTCTAACCGCTTAGCCAATCGGACGCTGCTCTCAAGGATGACTGTGCAATATTTTAACCTGCACCGATAGTAACATTATTCCTCTTCTATTAGTTAATTTCCTGATTGTCTGCCCTGTCCAACATTTAACACCTTTCCCTCACCTTGTTTTTTACTGATAATTGTCTGGTCTTTTCAATTCAACATTGGTGATCCTGTCGTACCATTTTAATCCTTCTGTCATGTGCAGATTAGTTGTTCATAGCACAAACAGTTTACCACAGAAAAGTGTAAGGAGTAATTGTATTGAGTCACCAGAACAAATGTACCAACATGTAAGCTAGCAAGCACATCCCCAGGGTTGAAAATTCAAGAATGGATTGAAAGAAAATGTATTAATTTCTTTGTGGAACAAGGCAATCTGATACATGATTAACGAAGGTAAACCTTTATTCCCAATTAGGCAGGCAGATAGCAGTTTTCTTTCTGTAAATAAAATGTGTGTCATTATTGGTTTTGTTAACAAGTTCAATGTTCAACTCATGGATACTGTCAGAAAGAGTGAGATTAAAACATCAGTATGTGTGCTGCATTCAAAAATGTTTTCATGTATTTTGTAAATAATATTTTTTTTTAAATCTGAAAATAATTCAAGTTAAAGGAGTGAAACACTTAGTTTTCACATTGAAAAACAAATCTAAAGCTAATGAAGCCAAAGAGGCTCAAAGCAAGGTTTTTTTACATGTTGAAAAATACATCTGAACAGATACCAGCTACAGATAAAACAGATACAAAATAAAGATTTTCATACGTTGACAGACGTATCTGAAACTTAACCAGCTGAAAGAAAACACAATAAAATGATAGTTTTCACACTTAAAACGTTAAAATAGCAACAACAACAGGGGGGGGTTGTGTGTGTTTTGAAATATGAACTCAGTATGAAAACATTTTTCCTATTAAGAAAGTTCTGATAATCAAGGCAGAGATCCCAATTAGGCAGCAGATAGCAGTTTTCTTTCTGTAAATAAAATGTGTGTCATTATTGGTTTTGTTAACAAGTTCAATGTTCAACTCATGGATACTGTCAGAAAGAGTGAGATTAAAACATCAGTATGTGTGCTGCATTCAAAAATGTTTTCATGTATTTTGTAAATAATATTTTTTTTTAAATCTGAAAATAATTCAAGTTAAAGGAGTGAAACACTTAGTTTTCACATTGAAAAACAAATCTAAAGCTAATGAAGCCAAAGAGGCTCAAAGCAAGGTTTTTTTTTACAATGTTGAAAAAATACATCTGAACAGATACCAGCTAACAGATAAAAACAGATACAAAATAAAGATTTTCATACTGTTCGACAGGACGTATCTGAAAACATAACCAGCCTGAAAGAAAAACACAATATATGATAGTTTTCACACTTACAAACGTTAAAAAAAGCAAACAACAACAGGGTGGGGGTTGTGTGTGTTTTGAAATATGAACTCAGTATGAAAACATTTTTCCTAATAACAAAGTTCTGATAATCAAGAAGGCATAGATGTAGAACCAACAAAGATTTTCATTATTCGGAAATAACTAAATTAGAAATTAATGCCACTCAATAACTGAAAAACTATTACAACAGCATGTGAAAAGTTTAGGCCATTAAGATCAATTTTTAACTTCTTATTTTTACAGTTTTTGTCATGCTTTTTCCTCCCCACTGTGTTCAGAATTCCAGTCATAGGAAAACACCATTCAGGTATAAACGGGGGGAGCCAAC
>JAMPIV010018541.1:0-60082 GCA_024509875.1 Oreohelix idahoensis
CGACCGGACATTATTCTTGTTGAATAAAAAAAGTTGTTGAATAAAATGGAAATACAACAAGCTAGCTTGTTCGTATCGGTTATCGGGCCAGAAAGAAAGTAAATCTTTAAATAGCGTCTCACCGGCGACGTTATGCGCGGACGCGATTGGCCAGTACCGGTAGCAGAAGTTTAAGTGTGCGGTTTGATTGGCTACCGGCTTTTTGGTCTTCGTCTCCGTCCTATATATAAACTATAAAGGTTCTTTGCAAAAATTTTATATACAACGCAAGTCCAGTCAACATGCCTCCTAAAGTATCGTCCAAAGGTGCCAAAAAGGCCGGCAAGGCTAAGGCCGTCCGCACCGGTGATAAGAAAAAGAAGCGCAGAAGAAAGGAAAGTTACAGCATCTACATTTATAAAGTGCTGAAGCAAGTGCACCCTGACACTGGTATCTCTTCCAAGGCCATGTCCATCATGAACTCGTTCGTCAACGACATCTTCGAACGAATTTCAGCCGAAGCCAGTCGCCTGGCCCACTACAACAAACGTAGTACAATCACCTCACGAGAGATCCAGACCGCTGTTCGCCTGCTTCTGCCCGGCGAGCTTGCAAAACACGCCGTGAGTGAGGGCACCAAGGCCGTCACTAAATACACGACTAGCAAGTAAAGCTTGTCCCGACGGGTGCACGCCTACCCATCCTGTCAATCACCGGCCCTTTTCAGGGCCTCTACAGTTTTCCCAATTAGCAATACTTATTAGCTTGCGCAAGAGTTCAATGCTTAGTGTTTACTTGGGTAAAACAAACCTCGACGAGGCTGTTCATGCATCATTTATGTTGTCATTTTCGTGTGCGTGAGTGGGACCAGAAGACGCAGCAATAGAGACCGCAGTCAACGACTCATAGCTTGACTGCCTGCGTCAGGACCAGCGAACCAGAGCTGGTCAAGACCGTGCTCCACGTGGTGGTCCTGGAAACAGTCTGCAGCAGTGCAGGCTGGCTGAGCGAGCACGGATCGCAATGGGAAGGCAAACCCGGTCCTAAAAAATGCCGTGCAGAAGTCGGATGTGTCGACCGAAAGGTGCAGATACCACAGCTTAGGCGTAAACAGACACAACGCAACCACCGTCCTTTTCAGGGCGAACGAAGAGGAAGAAGAAGAAGAAGAAGAAGTGTGCGTGCGTGAGTGTTACCCTAATGTATGAGATGCTTGCCTTGCCGTGTTCTATGATGTACAAGCCTTAACGCACCGGTTTTTGTTTACACTTAAGAACGCAACAGCACAAAATATATTTACCTTTTCGGCTGCCAGTGAGTGGTCAGTAATACTCCACAAAATTTACACACACAAACCTTGTCATATGACTTAGCAGGCTGCGTCCTTTTCGATATGTGCGTTCTCCACCAATTTTTTTTTTTTTTTGGTTTTTTGTTTTGTTTTGAAATAACATTTTTTTGCTACATTCTTTGGTGTAGCACGCCCCTCTCAACCGTTTACCACATACGTGGAATGGTTGGTTGCATCAGGACGTTTTCCCATTGGTGTGCTATTGTGAAGCTAATATTAGTTTGTGGTTTACTTATGTACTTTTTCTACTGTGTTGTGTTAACCCTTTCTATGTATATTTTTTCTGCATTGGTCGTATTTTTTGCATTCCAGCAAGAAGTGTTGCTGCAATGATATTACGGTCTCCACCAAATACGAATGAAAATAGATTAATTATGCAGTTCGCAAGATCCGTGTTGCGCAACACACATAAAAATAAACATATAAAATAGGAGGCGGTGGTGTTGTCCGTACGTGTATGTAAAAAATACAAAGGGGGCCGACAGTGTAAACAAAGAGAGCAACAACAACAAGAAAAAAATGTCTACAACACGTGGTGTTCCCAAGCGGTCACCCATCTAAGTACTAACCACGCCCGACGTTGCTTGACTTCGGTGATCGGACGAGAACCGGTATTTTCAACGTGGTATGGCCGTAGACAACCAAATGTGCATAAGATGCTATAAGAAGTCAAACAAGATATAAGCGAGAATGTGTTTATGTAATTTTTGTACTGATGATTTATTATGACACATTCAAAAATGCAGATTAATTGTTGTCGGTTTGACCGCATGAGCGAGTGTCGGGATGCAGAATGAAAGACATAGTGCCCAGTTCTCCTGATAATGACTGCAGGACCCAAACCCGCCGAACACCAGTAGTGGTCCCAAATATCATTCCTAACGGCAATCAGTACCCAACCCCCACTCATAGCCACCTATACTAACAAAACCATTTTTTTTTTTTTTTTTTTAAACACTTCAGTTATACTTAAGATTGTTGAAGACAGAAGCTGAGCAGAAATTGAACTCTTTGGCAATCCATGGAGGAGTGCTAATACGGGACATTTGGGGGCCCTGAAAAGGGCCGGGGTAAGTGATCGTCGAGTTGGTCACAGTAAGTACAAGTTTAACCTCCGAAACCGTACAGAGTGCGTCCCTGGCGCTTCAGGGCGTAGACGACATCCATAGCTGTGACCGTCTTCCTCTTGGCGTGCTCAGTGTAAGTGACAGCATCGCGAATGACGTTCTCGAGAAATACCTTGAGGACACCTCTGGTTTCCTCATATATCAGACCAGAGATTCGTTTAACACCGCCCCTTCGAGCAAGACGACGGATGGCCGGCTTGGTGATACCTTGAATGTTATCACGCAACACCTTACGGTGACGCTTGGCACCTCCTTTCCCGAGTCCTTTACCACCTTTGCCGCGTCCAGACATGTTGTACGAAGATAATGTCAATGAATGAAAAAAAAAACATACGCGAACAGCGGTATTTATAGCCCACGGCTGTCGGATTGTTCACGCAAGATGGCCGACGCAAAGTAACAGACGATTGGCTGGTAGCTTATGCACGGTGATAACGAGAGCGTTCCTGGCGGTATGGCTTGACACAATTATGACCTAAAGTGTTTGTAATCGTGGTATCGCACTGGCTGGCCAACACCAACAACAAGGAAATAAGTGGTTTGAAAATAAGTGAAAAGACCAACCACCATGCCAGGGGATAGCGACGGTAAGTTTATGTAGAAGTGAAATAGTGCGTTCCCAACGCAGGCAGGAAATGCAGGCTTGGGAAGGAAAAAAAAAAAAAAAAAAAAACGAACCCCTTCCGTGAGGAGGGTGACACGACGTGGGCGGGAATGTGTACAGATTTTCATGTTGGCCCATAAAAACACCTAATAATCATGTTTTTATTGAGACATTGTTGTGGGGGTTTACTTTGTTACTCAGCAAGGCCAAACCCTGCCCCCACCGTCCCTTGTGAATGTAGAAAAAGTTAACAGAAGACGAACTAGAGTTGATTATTATTCGTAACAATACATCATAACGGGGACAGAAAACTAGCACAGCACACATTCTTAGAGGAATATCTCGTTCCATCGGGATGTGTGTACTGGAAAAAAAAATTCTGTCCAAAACTGTGTTGTGTTGTGTGGGTGATTAAAATAGAATACTATTCGAACTCTTATGTGAACAACAATAGGCGTTAATTGAGAAAATTGTGTGGTCCTAAAAAGGACCGTTATTGTCGGGCACGGTGATGAATTCAATTAGGCTCGCTCTCCGCGGATGCGTCTTGCCAACTGAATATCCTTTGGCATTATTGTCACACGCTTGGCGTGGATGGCGCACAGGTTGGTGTCCTCAAAAAGACCAACAAGGTATGCCTCGCTAGCCTCCTGTAGGGCCATGACAGCTGAACTCTGGAAACGCAGATCCGTCTTGAAGTCTTGTGCGATTTCTCGAACCAAACGTTGGAAGGGCAATTTGCGGATGAGAAGCTCAGTGCTCTTCTGATAACGTCGGATCTCTCGGAGAGCGACGGTACCGGGCCTGTAACGATGGGGCTTCTTAACGCCACCGGTGGCTGGGGCCGACTTTCTAGCAGCCTTGGTGGCCAGCTGTTTACGTGGAGCTTTGCCTCCTGTTGATTTACGAGCAGTCTGCTTGGTACGTGCCATTGTGTTTGACGATTGCGCGCGAAATTTGCGAAGTCTGTTGATATCGAAGAATGTGACAAGAAACAAACAAAAAATTGGTTTTGAGCCAGTTATATGTGCCTGCAGTGCTCGCTGATTGGAAGAAAGTCTACCCGGCTCGCTCTGATTGGCTGTGATGCAGCGCCTATTTTAATCGTGGTTCGCAATTCGAATGGTAGATGGTTGAAAGGGGCGTGCTACAAAGAAAAGTAGCAAACACATTAATTTAAAAAAAAAAAAAAATCGAATTCGAGAACAAAAATAAAAAAAATGTATCAGGCAGAACTAAATCAAACCCAAGGACAATTAACGCTAACTGTCAGGGAAACCACAGAGCCAGATATCAGGGGCGCCCGATTTTCCAGGAGACAATGCTCGTATGCTTTTCTTTGTTGAGCTACCGTATGATTCTATTCTTCATTTCTTCTGTTTTTTAGCTCATTGTCCGGTGAACTGTGTAACATTGTGGTTTCTATCCCTTTATTCGTAGCAGTATCGGAGGTGCCGCAACTTGACTTTCTTTTTTTTTTCTTGTAATGATGCTTTCAGTACTTTAAACTGTAGAATAGGTGGATATTGGTACAATGCTACCGCTGTGTAATGCAACAAGACAAAAGACAGCTCCAAATATTGAAAAAAGAAACCACACAGAACAACATCAAACAGCCCCCCCGTTCCTCCTCTCCCCCCCCCCCCCCTCTCTCTTCTTCTTTCCCCTCCCCCTCCCCCCGGTCTTCTCTCTTCTCATAACAATAAACACCAACAATTGAAACAATAATGCACCAAAACCACCAGTAATATTTTTAAAAATTCCAAAAAAAACACCAGCAACAACAACAGCACTGCATACAGGGATAAAATAACACCAGCAATTTAAAACAACAGCAAAAGTGTGACCGAAAATAACAGTACCATCGTTACCGGGACGAACAAGACCCATAAAAAAAAGCACAATAAAAACAGCACCACCGATTGAACAAACCTATTCCAACAACAGCTACAGCATCATAAACATAAAAACAGCCCAGCCCGGCAAATATTTAAAAGGAAACCACAAGATAGCATCAAAAAGTAAAAAAAAACAATAATTGAAATAAAAACATGCTCCCAAAAACAGCGCAGCCACCAACAGTTTAAAAAAAAAAAAAAAAAAACAGCCGCAACGACACTGCAAACAATTTAAAAAACAGCAACACAAATGAAAAATAACAACAAAAACACTACCAGTAGTGTAAAAACAAAAACAGTTGAAAACACCACACACGCCATACATTTATTACATTATACCACAAGACTAGAACTCTGGGCATTCTTCAGACTGTTAACCGGGAAATGTGAGGTTGTCCTGAAAAGGACAGTGATGGGCTCCAACGAGTGAGTGTGCTGATGTTTCTGCCAGAAAGTTTAACTCTTCCCGGTTGCCTTTTGTGACTTCTTTGGCAGAAGCACTGCCTGGATGTTGGGCAGCACACCGCCCTGGGCGATCGTCACACCGGACAGAAGCTTGTTCAGCTCCTCGTCGTTACGAATGGCCAGCTGGAGATGACGGGGGATGATTCTGGTCTTCTTGTTATCCCTGGCAGCATTGCCTGCCAATTCCAGTACCTCAGCGGCTAGATACTCCAAGACAGCGGCAAGGTAAACTGGGGCGCCGGCACCAACACGTTCTGCGTAGTTGCCTTTTCTCAGCAAACGGTGAATACGACCAACGGGAAACTGCAGCCCTGCCCTGGAAGAACGGGACTTGGACTTGCCCTTGACTTTACCCCCTTTGCCACGACCGGACATTATTCTTGTTGAATAAAAAAAGTTGTTGAATAAAATGGAAATACAACAAGCTAGCTTGTTCGTATCGGTTATCGGGCCAGAAAGAAAGTAAATCTTTAAATAGCGTCTCACCGGCGACGTTATGCGCGGACGCGATTGGCCAGTACCGGTAGCAGAAGTTTAAGTGTGCGGTTTGATTGGCTACCGGCTTTTTGGTCTTCGTCTCCGTCCTATATATAAACTATAAAGGTTCTTTGCAAAAATTTTATATACAACGCAAGTCCAGTCAACATGCCTCCTAAAGTATCGTCCAAAGGTGCCAAAAAGGCCGGCAAGGCTAAGGCCGTCCGCACCGGTGATAAGAAAAAAGAAGCGCAGAAGAAAGGAAAGTTACAGCATCTACATTTATAAAGTGCTGAAGCAAGTGCACCCTGACACTGGTATCTCTTCCAAGGCCATGTCCATCATGAACTCGTTCGTCAACGACATCTTCGAACGAATTTCAGCCGAAGCCAGTCGCCTGGCCCACTACAACAAACGTAGTACAATCACCTCACGAGAGATCCAGACCGCTGTTCGCCTGCTTCTGCCCGGCGAGCTTGCAAAACACGCCGTGAGTGAGGGCACCAAGGCCGTCACTAAATACACGACTAGCAAGTAAAGCTTGTCCCGACGGGTGCACGCCTACCCATCCTGTCAATCACCGGCCCTTTTCAGGGCCTCTACAGTTTTCCCAATTAGCAATACTTATTAGCTTGCGCAAGAGTTCAATGCTTAGTGTTTACTTGGGTAAAACAAACCTCGACGAGGCTGTTCATGCATCATTTATGTTGTCATTTTCGTGTGCGTGAGTGGGACCAGAAGACGCAGCAATAGAGACCGCAGTCAACGACTCATAGCTTGACTGCCTGCGTCAGGACCAGCGAACCAGAGCTGGTCAAGACCGTGCTCCACGTGGTGGTCCTGGAAACAGTCTGCAGCAGTGCAGGCTGGCTGAGCGAGCACGGATCGCAATGGGAAGGCAAACCCGGTCCTAAAAAATGCCGTGCAGAAGTCGGATGTGTCGACCGAAAGGTGCAGATACCACAGCTTAGGCGTAAACAGACACAACGCAACCACCGTCCTTTTCAGGGCGAACGAAGAGGAAGAAGAAGAAGAAGAAGAAGTGTGCGTGAGTGTTACCCTAATGTATGAGATGCTTGCCTTGCCGTGTTCTATGATGTACAAGCCTTAACGCACCGGTTTTTGTTTACACTTAAGAACGCAACAGCACAAAATATATTTACCTTTTCGGCTGCCAGTGAGTGGTCAGTAATACTCCACAAAATTTACACACACAAACCTTGTCATATGACTTAGCAGGCTGCGTCCTTTTCGATATGTGCGTTCTCCACCAATTTTTTTTTTTTGGTTTTTTGTTTTGTTTTGAAATAACATTTTTTTGCTACATTCTTTGGTGTAGCACGCCCCTCTCAACCGTTTACCACATACGTGGAATGGTTGGTTGCATCAGGACGTTTTCCCATTGGTGTGCTATTGTGAAGCTAATATTAGTTTGTGGTTTACTTATGTACTTTTTCTACTGTGTTGTGTTAACCCTTTCTATGTATATTTTTTCTGCATTGGTCGTATTTTTTGCATTCCAGCAAGAAGTGTTGCTGCAATGATATTACGGTCTCCACCAAATACGAATGAAAATAGATTAATTATGCAGTTCGCAAGATCCGTGTTGCGCAACACACATAAAAATAAACATATAAAATAGGAGGCGGTGGTGTTGTCCGTACGTGTATGTAAAAAATACAAAGGGGGCCGACAGTGTAAACAAAGAGAGCAACAACAACAAGAAAAAAATGTCTACAACACGTGGTGTTCCCAAGCGGTCACCCATCTAAGTACTAACCACGCCCGACGTTGCTTGACTTCGGTGATCGGACGAGAACCGGTATTTTCAACGTGGTATGGCCGTAGACAACCAAATGTGCATAAGATGCTATAAGAAGTCAAACAAGATATAAGCGAGAATGTGTTTATGTAATTTTTGTACTGATGATTTATTATGACACATTCAAAAATGCAGATTAATTGTTGTCGGTTTGACCGCATGAGCGAGTGTCGGGATGCAGAATGAAAGACATAGTGCCCAGTTCTCCTGATAATGACTGCAGGACCCAAACCCGCCGAACACCAGTAGTGGTCCCAAATATCATTCCTAACGGCAATCAGTACCCAACCCCCACTCATAGCCACCTATAATAACAAAACCATTTTTTTTTTTTTTTTTTTTTTTTTTTTTTTTTTAAGTCCAACTTTTTTTTTTCTCTTCCTCCTTCTCTTCTGCATCTTAAACATTTCTGTTGCTGTTTAAATAACAAACCGCTCAGTTTCTTGTTTTTGTTATTTAAATCTTTATTCAAACACTTTATCTTTCATTATCCTATTGATTACTATATTTATTATTATTATAATTCCTCGCCGGTACTTTACTTCATGGACATTTCATCAATGCTGCTGCCAAAATAAAAAAACATCGTATTTATCATTTTTTTTTCTCTTACTCGTCACATCATTAGCTACTTAATATTCCTATACATTTGTATCATCACGCAGCTTATCGGCGTATTCAAAAGACAGCCCGCTATCTTTTATTTTTTTAATCACAATTATTTCCTTTATTTTTTTTTTATCTCCCTTTCATATAATAAATTTTTGGTTACTGCGCTTCTTTGCTTTCTTGAAAAACCAACTGAAACATGTCAAAGGCTAATAATAATAATAATAATAATAGCCCCTTCAGTCATAACTGACTATGGGAATGCGCCCTCAGCTGCTTATTTTCCTGGTGCTCCTTTCGACGTTTTCTCCTCACCTCTGCTTCTTGTGTGAGCCTCTCTTCGCCCAATCTGAGGTGGCGCCGTAAATAGCATCGCCACTTAGTGCGATCGGCAGCTTCATCCTCCCATGTTGCTGGATCCATGTCCAGTGCCCTCATATCTCTCTTGCACACATCTTTGAACCTCAGCTGTGGTCGCCCAACTGTTCTCTTGCCATCTGCTAATTGTCCGTAGAAGATATCTTTTGGGATGCGACCATCTTCCATGCGGCGAACATGGCCAAGCCAGCGAAGTCTGCGCTGTCTAAGAAGCGTATACATACTTTGAAGGCCAGCACGTGACAACACCTCGACATTTGTCACTTTATCTTTCCACGAGATGCCGAGGATGCGGCGTAGACACCGCAAATGGAAGGTATTGAGCCTTCTTTCTTGCTTAGCATAGGTCGTCCAGGTCTCGCTGCCATATAGGAGTGTGCTGGTGACGCAGGCATTATATACCGCAGCTTTGGTCTTCATTGTGAGTTTAGAGTTTCCCCAAACACGCGATGTGAGGCGGGCAAAGGTAGCTGCAGCTTTGCCAATGCGGCTGTCGATTTCTGTATCCAGTGAGAGTTTGTCATTGATGGTAGACCCTAGGTATGTGAAGTGGTGCACCACTGCCAATTCATAGTTATCGATAGTGATAACTGGTGCAGCACCCACATCCTGACTCAGCACAGTCGTTTTCTTTAGACTTATTGTGAGGCCAAAGTCCTTGCATGCTTTAGTGAAGCGATTCATCAAGCTCTGAAGCTCCTGTTGGCTTTGAGTGACGACTGCAGCAAAGGCTAGAAGGGACATAAACTGCACCAATTTTTTTACCACACAATTACTTTCATTTACTGATTCATTCCTACCCCTAAGTATATAACCCTACCCTTGACGACCCCTGCTCTACTGACTTAAGAGTTTCGGCCTCCTGGTGACGCTATCTATACTAGCTTAGGGTTAGCACTCCCTGGTGACGATTTCTTTTCTGACTACCTTTCCATTACTAATCCAATGATCAATATCGACCGAACACTAACCCTACACTGCCAAGAATGTCCAGAAGAAAATTAGATAGACACTACACAGTACGAGCAACAGAGGCTTGAATTTAACACATACCATAGAAATAGTTTAAATGCCCTCTCTCCACCAATCACCTATACAAAGATAAAGAAATAAAATCTTCCCCCCCCCTCTCTCTCTCTCTCTCTCTCTCTCTCTCTCTCTCTCTCTCTCTCTTCTGACAGACGACGCATTTTCCAGTGAAGGTTCTGGAGAAATACACAAGGCATTAGCGAGATAAGTTTATTTTCTTTTCCACTTCTCTTCTGTAGCCAATTTAAATATTTATTAATTATAATTTGTTTTGGTTGATTAATTACATAACTAGTTTATAACTAGCTAGGGATGTTAGTGTCGTGGAATATTCTAATCCACATATATAAATTATCAAGTAAATATAAAGCCTAATAAATACATATAATAAATAAAGGAAGAAGAATGGTAAAGAACAGTGCTGTCACAATGACGGTACTCGAAATCCCCTTGTTTTCTACTGCGTATGCAAATTGTAACGTTTCACGTTGATATTAAAGGCCTTCTGCAACATACACGCGTTTCCCAAACACACAATAAAATGTGCTGCCTTTCTAAGAAAAACCTTGAAATATGCAAGTTGACCTAAATTTTAAATTCCATTCATGTCTTTTTCTACACTATGTTACCAAGATCAAAAGACAGATGGACAAAAGGATAGCGAGAAGGGAGAGGCAGAAAGCCGAACACTAAACACGCTTCGCGCGATACACAAATGCTGCCATCACGCGTGTAAGACTACAAGCACTAACTTTTTCGGACGGACAGTGATAAATTCACTACCCTTCCCAGAGTTAGGTTTTAAAATCATAAAAAAAACGCTTATTAGGAAAGATAACAATAGATGGGTTTACGGTTGAAAACATAACAGTACCCAGACAGCACATCTTCGAAACAGGAGGTAGAAAATACATATTTTGAACGCAGCCACGTAGCTCTTTTAAATTTGGATATTTGGGTTCCTTAGGGCTTGCTGACCAAGAATATGTAAAACGTTACGCAAATAGTCCAGGAATTAATAAATTATACCCAAAATAAAATAGTGGGGATGCCTGACAGCATGGAATCATTTCTGCTCATAAAAATTTTTTTATAACGTGTTTGAAAAAAATCTTACGTTACAGAATTAGCCTACCATGTAAACTCCAAATTGATTGGAGCGCAACAAATGAAAGACTAACCACGATTGGTCGGGCTATAAATACTATCTTTCGTTGTTAGGGGAGACGTGAAAAGGTAACATTTCTTCAAACACTTGTCGAAACGTGGCCTCATTGGCTAGACTCGCTGATATACTCACTTAGGAGCGTTAGTTCGAGACCACTAGTGCAAATAATCTTGATAAAGCAACAGTGCGTTGAAGCCAGCTCATATTTGTGTTAAATAAAAGCCTGGAACATAAGCAGATGGGAATTTGTGCCAGTAATTGTGCCAGAATTCATTGCTAATCAACGTATCTGTGTTTATTTCCATGAAATTTTGGGACCGTGGTCTTGATGGTACTGAGCAGCACCTGGTCAGAGCTTTGCTGAATCCAGAGTCGGACAGCATACTCCTTGGTCCATTTAGCTATCAGTGAGGTGTCTCCAGAGCCCATAGGAGAATTCGAGCAGAGGAGTCCTTTCCTGCCGCCATCACGCAAGATAAGCTGATTTGGCCAGCTGAGCTCAACATTATGTCCCCTCATCTTGAAATGACTTTGTAAAAATAACATTCAGAGGGGAATTTAATTGTCTTAATATCAGGAACTGAGAACATCTCCAATACTAGTCCCAAAAGACAAACTATTGAAGTCATGATGACAAATACCAACAGAGCTTGAACAAAACAAAACCAGTATTACCTCATATTACCACTACACAACTGACACACATAGGATATTTTTAATAATATATGTCACTACAATATTCACATTGATAAAGTCTGTACATATACTTGTAATTAAAATTGATTGTGATTCCTGGTTCCTTTGTATTTGAATCAGGACACATATACCTTTATGATAACCATGAATACATATTGTTATTTGAAAAGTTATCAGTGACTCCTTAAGATATTCTCATAGAGTGTTATATGTATGTGAGTGTCACAGTGTTGTCAAGAGTAGTGGATTAAATTAAATTGTTTATCTGTCTGTTGTTGTGACTTACACTTCATCATACACATACCCTAGACACATAACGTAGTCATCACACTATTCCAGAATAATTCTGACTGAGATATATAGATATGTGGTAGCAAGTAAGGTTATCTATAATACACTACTCTTAATAGATATAGATACCTTCACAGCTGATCTCAGTCAGTACACTAAGTCCCCTATAAATATTTATAACATCCCACTTCACCACATATATTGGGGTCTCGCTCTCGGGATTTTGAATCTTTCCCTATTAAAAATATTGGGGGTAATTCACTTCAGGGAATATAAGAATTAAAAAGTATCCTTGGGTGGAATTAAATAAGGTTGAGCTCACGGTGCCTGTGTTGTCCATTAGATATATTTAGAGATTAAATTGTTGGTTAGACATTGTAGAAACTTACCTGATAGACAATGGCGGACCTGGCCAAGTTTCGATCTGCTGCTGTACAGACTGCAAAAGAGTTAGGATTAGATGGGCAAGTTATGGTTGCCTATGTCACTACGGAATGTGACAAATTTATTGAACGCGAAGAAAGAAGATTAGAAAAAGAGGCCGAAAGAAAGTTAGAGGCTGAGACTAAGAGGTTGCAATTTGAAGCTGAGGCTGAGACTAAGAGGTTGCAGATTGAGGCTGACAAAGAGGCTAAGAAATTGGAAGCAGAAAGAGAAGACAAAAGATTAGCTGCAGAAAGAGAAGAGAAGAAATTAGCTGCAGAAAGGGAAGAGAAGAAATTAGCTGCAGAAAGGGAAGAGAAGAAATTAGCTGCAGAAAGGGAAGAGAAGAAATTAGCTGCAGAAAGGGAAGAGAGGAAATTAGCTGCAGAAAGGGAAGCAGAAGATAAAAGATTGCAAAGGGAACATGAGTTACGACTAAGGGAGTTTGAGTTTCAAGGCCATGCTCCTGAAAATGGTGCCAGTCCCTTTGCCTCTGATGCTACGGTTACTCAGGGAGCCTCAACCTCAGCTATGAACTTTCATTTAGATCATTTTGTTGAGAAAGACGATGATATTGAGAGCTATATAAATAGATATGAACTATTAGCTACCACGTATGGGTTAGAGAGAGAAAGGTGGAGCTTAAAGTTATCTCAGGGACTTCGTGGGGCAGCTTATGAAGTTTTTGCAAAAATGAGCAGAGGTGATCAGGAAAATTATGACATGCTAAAGCAGGCTCTTTTGTTAAGATATGAAAAGAATGCAGAATTTTATAGGAAAAAATTTAGGAATGCTAAACTACTGTCAGGTGAAACATATCACCAGTTCTCTGCACGAATAGAGACATACTTGGAGAAATGGACTTCTCTGGGGAAAACCCAAGATCTTAAGGAAATGGTCCTTATAGAGCAACTAAGAGAGTCCATGGCTCCAGACCTGAGAAAGTTTCTCATGGAACAAGGTGCAGAGAGGCTGGGTGAGTTGCTAAATGTTGCTGAAAGGTATCAAGCAGCTCAAGCAGAGGTAACAGGTAATAAAAAGAAACAAGTGGATAACTTTAGGGCACCACAGAACTTTAATAAATTTGATCCTAAGGATCAAAATAAAGGTAAGCACCAATTTGATAGGCCACGGTATGACAATAAAAATAAATTCCCACAATTCGATGAAAGGAAATATGATGAAAGAAAATCTTTCAACCAAGGAAAAAGGTGGTGTAAAAATTGTAAGATGAACAATCATGACACTGACCATTGTAGAAGGAAACCTCCTCATTTTGCTGCTATGACATCGGGGAAAAAGGAAAAGAAGGGCAAACCTGAAGAATTACAGGAACCATACCACACCCCCCAGTGTGAAGATGTCATCTGTAATGGTGTCACTATAAGATGTTTATATGATACCGGTTTAGATTACGATTCCGTTGTGAGTTCTCACCTGGTGCAGGCCGATCAATACACCACGGAAACAGTGGAGATTCAAACTGCAACCAAGGATGTAGCTACCATGACACTTCCCGTCGCCCGAATAAAAGTGAAAACGCGATATGTGGAAGGAATCATAAAAGCAGCAGTGATAAATGAGCCAATCTACCCTCTAATATTGGGGTGTAGATATGTCTTCTTGGGGAATCCCAAGAGACCTGTGATATTGGCAACAGTGCAGACCAGATCACAGTCAAAGAAGGAGGAGGATAATCCCATAAATACTCACCCAGATGAGATGAGGAAGGCACAGGCTGAGGACAAAACACTCAAGCCATGTTTCAAGAAGTTGCCCAAATCTCATACACCTCCAGGCAAGGGAGAGTTTTATATGAAGAACAAACTGATATATAGGAAGGCTGGATCTGAATCCAATGGTCACGGACAGCTGGTCCTTCCCACTTCATATAGGACTAAAGTGTTGGAACTAGGGCATGCGATTCCCTTCAGTGGTCATATGGGAATCAGCGCAACGGGACAGCGAATAGCTTGTCACTATTTCTGGCCAGGAATAACTGAAGATATCAAACGATATGTAAAATCCTGTCCAGAGTGCCAACGAGTAGCACCTAAACATTGGACTGCACCAGCAACTCTGGGGGAAATGCCCATAGTGGGAACACCCTTTGAGAGAGTTGCCGTGGATCTTGTGGGACCTCTCACCCGAACCAAGAGAAGGAACAGCTACATTCTGACTCTGGTGGACACTTGTTCTATGTGGGGAGAGGCAGTAGCCCTGTCATCGATTGATTCAAAACATGTGGGAGAGGCATTGCTCACAATTTTCACAAGGTTAGGCTTTCCCAACCAAATCTTGACTGATAATGGCTCTCAGTTCAAGGGGAAACTAACTGAAGAAGTTTTCAGGATCTTCCAGGCCAAACACTTCCATTGTAGTGTGTATCATCCCCAAGGGAACGGCCAAGTGGAAAGATTTAACGGCACATTGATGTCGATCCTGAGAAAGTTGGCACACGAAAAACCAGATACATGGGACCAGTACCTGCACGCCGCCCTCTTTGCTTATCGGGAGGTACCCCATAGTTCAACCGGTATGGCCCCGGCAACATTATTGTTTGGAAGGCCAATAAAAGGTCCACTCGAAGCTATGTTAAGAACGTGGACTGATGAAAAGGCAGAGGAAAACATTACATCTTCATACCAATATGTGAATGAGCTGACCACTCGGTTAAAAACTGGCTGGAAACTTGCCAATGAAAATTTGAAACAAGCCAGGAAGAAACATGCTGCCTATTATAACAGGAAGGCGAAAGACAGAAATTTGGCTGTGGGAGAGAAAGTACTGCTTCTTTTGCCCGGGAGTCAGAATAAGTTACAAATTGGATGGCAGGGTCCATATACAGTTCTAGAGAAGGTGTCTAGAACAAATTATAAGATAGATAAGAAGGGGAAAGAAAAAATCTATCATGTGAATCTCCTGAAGAAATATTTGGAAAGAGAACATCAGGAAGAGACACACTTGTTGACCTTGTCCATCGCCATGGAGATGAAAAAGGAACCACTTTCATCATTTGAATATCCATTACACTCCTGTGAGACAGCAGCACAGGTGAAAATCAGTACACATTTAACGAAAACTCAGAAAGAGAGAGTGCAACAGGTTCTAAATAATCATGCAGAGGTGTTAACAGACCGACCAGGGCATACAAACCTATTGGAATATGATATGAAACTAATAGACTCCACACCTGTCTGTATGAAAACATATTCGATTCCGTTTGCTAAGGAAAAAGCTTTGAAGGAAGAGATAGACTATCTATTGAAGGAAGGAATTATTTCGCACAGTGAGTCTTCGTATAGTTCCGGTGTTGTACTCTTAAGGAAGCCCTCTGGAGAACATAGACTCTGTATAGATTACAGGAGACTGAATGCTATTACAGAAGGACAGGTGGATCCATTGCCGGATACAAATCAGCTGTTTGCCAGGCTAAATAAAGCTAAATATTTCTCAAAAGTGGATCTGAGTAAAGGATACTATCAGATTCCAGTAAAGCCTGAGGTTAGACCATACCTAGCTTTTCGTACCTCAGAAGGACACTATGAGTTTAATAGATTGCCATTTGGATTGAAGAATGCGCCTAGTGTCTTCTCTAGAATGATGAGAAAATTATTGGATCCTCTGAATAATCCCTGTATAAAAAATTTTATGGATGATATCCTTATAGCAACAGAAACATTTGAGGAACACATTGACTCTCTGAACATGCTGTTTAATCGACTTAGGGAGGCAAATTTAACAGCCCGACCAACTAAATGTTGCGTTGGATGTAAAGAATTGGAATTTTTGGGACACACAGTTTATCAGGGAAACATGACCCCTGACCCAAAGAATTTAGAGAAACTACAGAAAGCCCCGAGACCACAAACCAAGAAGGACGTGAGATCCTTTGTCTCATTATGTGGTTTCTACCAGAAGTATATCAAAAACTTTAATTCCATATGTGCACCGTTAACTGAATTGACACGTAAAGGACATCCAGATCGCATTACATGGACACCACAATGTGAAATGACTTACCAAGAATTGAAGGAAAAGCTCACAAGTAAACCCATTTTAAAATTACCTGACTTAAGTCAAGAATTCATAGTAAGGACGGATGCAAGTAATATTGGGTTAGGAGCAACTCTACTACAGAAATCAGATGCATTGGATGGGGAATTAAGCCCAGTGGCATATGCTAGCAGAAAATTGAATAAAGCTGAAATCAATTACTCAACTAGCGAAAAAGAATGTCTTGCAGTAATATGGGCGATAAAGAAATTCAATATTTATCTATATGGGAAGGCATTTAAGTTGCAAACAGACCACAAACCTTTATCGTTTCTAGCACAGGCTAGGCATGAGAACTCCAGGTTACTCCGATGGTCTTTACTTTTGGCTCCATATAATTTTAGCATTGAGTATATATCTGGAAAAACCAATTTGGGAGCGGATTTTTTAAGCCGCCATCCGTGTGATGAGAATCACCGTAAACCCCAGAAATAATAATAAATTTCTCTATGTGAATATAGAATAAAGGACTGACATATAATGTCTGTTTTAAGAGGGGAGGTGTCGTGGAATATTCTAATCCACATATATAAATTATCAAGTAAATATAAAGCCTAATAAATACATATAATAAATAAAGGAAGAAGAATGGTAAAGAACAGTGCTGTCACAATGACGGTACTCGAAATCCCCTTGTTTTCTACTGCGTATGCAAATTGTAACGTTTCACGTTGATATTAAAGGCCTTCTGCAACATACACGCGTTTCCCAAACACACAATAAATGTGCTGCCTTTCTAAGAAAAACCTTGAAATATGCAAGTTGACCTAAATTTTAAATTCCATTCATGTCTTTTTCTACACTATGTTACCAAGATCAAAAGACAGATGGACAAAAGGATAGCGAGAAGGGAGAGGCAGAAAGCCGAACACTAAACACGCTTCGCGCGATACACAAATGCTGCCATCACGCGTGTAAGACTACATGCACTAACTTTTTTTCAGACGGACAGTGATAAAATTCACTACCCTTCCCAGAGTTAGGTTTTAAAATCATAAAAAACGCTTATTAGGAAAGATAACATTAGATGGGTTTACGGTTGAAAACATAACAGTACCCAGACAGCACATCTTCGAAACAGGAGGTAGAAAATACATATTTTGAACGCAGCCACGTAGCTCTTTTAAATTTTGGATATTTGGGTTCCTTAGGGCTTGCTGACAAAGAATATGTAAAACGTTACGCAAATAGTCCAGGAATTAATAAATTATACCCAAAAATAAAATAGTGGGGATGCCTGACAGCATGGAATCATTTCTGCTCATAAAATTTTTTTATAACGTGTTTGAAAAAAATCTTACGTTACAGAATTAGCCTACCATGTAAACTCCAAATTGATTGGAGCGCAACAAATGAAAGACTAACCACGATTGGTCGGGCTATAAATACTATCTTTCGTTGTTAGGGGAGACGTGAAAAGGTAACATTTTTTCAAACACTTGTCGAAACGTGGCCTCATTGGCTAGACTCGCTGATATACTCACTTAGGAGCGTTAGTTCGAGACCACTAGTGCAAATAATCTTGATAAAGCAACAGTGCGTTGAAGCCAGCTCATATTTGTGTTAAATAAAAGCCTGGAACATAAGCAGATGGGAATTTGTGCCAGTAATTGTGCCAGAATTCATTGCTAATCAACGTATCTGTGTTTATTTCCATGAAATTGTGGGACCGTGGTCTTGATGGTACTGAGCAGCACCTGGTCAGAGCTTTGCTGAATCCAGAGTCGGACAGCATACTCCTTGGTCCATTTAGCTATCAGTGAGGTGTCTCCAGAGCCCATAGGAGAATTCGAGCAGAGGAGTCCTTTCCTGCCGCCATCACGCAAGATAAGCTGATTTGGCCAGCTGAGCTCAACATTATGTCCCCTCATCTTGAAATGACTTTGTAAAAATAACATTCAGAGGGGAATTTAATTGTCTTAATATCAGGAACTGAGAACATCTCCAATACTAGTCCCAAAAGACAAACTATTGAAGTCATGATGACAAATACCAACAGAGCTTGAACAAAACAAAACCAGTATTACCTCATATTACCACTACACAACTGACACACATAGGATATTTTTAATAATATATGTCACTACAATATTCACATTGATAAAGTCTGTACATATACTTGTAATTAAAATTGATTGTGATTCCTGGTTCCTTTGTATTTGAATCAGGACACATATACCTTTATGATAACCATGAATACATATTGTTATTTGAAAAGTTATCAGTGACTCCTTAAGATATTCTCATAGAGTGTTATATGTATGTGAGTGTCACAGTGTTGTCAAGAGTAGTGGATTAAATTAAATTGTTTATCTGTCTGTTGTTGTGACTTACACTTCATCATACACATACCCTAGACACATAACGTAGTCATCACACTATTCCAGAATAATTCTGACTGAGATATATAGATATGTGGTAGCAAGTAAGGTTATCTATAATACACTACTCTTAATAGATATAGATACCTTCACAGCTGATCTCAGTCAGTACACTAAGTCCCCTATAAATATTTATAACATCCCACTTCACCACATATATTGGGGTCTCGCTCTTCGGGATTTTGAATCTTTCCCTATTAAAAATATTGGGGGTAATTCACTTCAGGGAATATAAGAATTAAAAAGTATCCTTGGGTGGAATTAAATAAGGTTGAGCTCACGGTGCCTGTGTTGTCCATTAGATATATTTAGAGATTAAATTGTTGGTTAGACATTGTAGAAACTTACCTGATAGACAATGGCGGACCTGGCCAAGTTTCGATCTGCTGCTGTACAGACTGCAAAAGAGTTAGGATTAGATGGGCAAGTTATGGTTGCCTATGTCACTACGGAATGTGACAAATTTATTGAACGCGAAGAAAGAAGATTAGAAAAAGAGGCCGAAAGAAAGTTAGAGGCTGAGACTAAGAGGTTGCAATTTGAAGCTGAGGCTGAGACTAAGAGGTTGCAGATTGAGGCTGACAAAGAGGCTAAGAAATTTGAAGCAGAAAGAGAAGACAAAAGATTAGCTGCAGAAAGAGAAGAGAAGAAATTAGCTGCAGAAAGGGAAGAGAAGAAATTAGCTGCAGAAAGGGAAGAGAAGAAATTAGCTGCAGAAAGGGAAGAGAAGAAATTAGCTGCAGAAAGGGAAGAGAGGAAATTAGCTGCAGAAAGGGAAGCAGAAGATAAAAGATTGCAAAGGGAACATGAGTTACGACTAAGGGAGTTTGAGTTTCAAGGCCATGCTCCTGAAAATGGTGCCAGTCCCTTTGCCTCTGATGCTACGGTTACTCAAGGAGCCTCAACCTCAGCTATGAACTTTCATTTAGATCATTTTGTTGAGAAAGACGATGATATTGAGAGCTATATAAATAGATATGAACTATTAGCTACCACGTATGGGTTAGAGAGAGAAAGGTGGAGCTTAAAGTTATCTCAGGGACTTCGTGGGGCAGCTTATGAAGTTTTTGCAAAAAATGAGCAGAGGTGATCAGGAAAAATTATGACATGCTAAAGCAGGCTCTTTTGTTAAGATATGAAAAGAATGCAGAATTTTATAGGAAAAAATTTAGGAATGCTAAACTACTGTCAGGTGAAACCCATCACCAGTTCTCTGCACGAATAGAGACATACTTGGAGAAATGGACTTCTCTGGGGAAAACCCAAGATCTTAAGGAAATGGTCCTTATAGAGCAACTAAGAGAGTCCATGGCTCCAGACCTGAGAAAGTTTCTCATGGAACAAGGTGCAGAGAGGCTGGGTGAGTTGCTAAATGTTGCTGAAAGGTATCAAGCAGCTCAAGCAGAGGTAACAGGTAATAAAAAGAAACAAGTGGATAACTTTAGGGCACCACAGAACTTTAATAAATTTGATCCTAAGGATCAAAATAAAGGTAAGCACCAATTTGATAGGCCACGGTATGACAATAAAAATAAATTCCCACAATTCGATGAAAGGAAATATGATGAAAGAAAATCTTTCAACCAAGGAAAAAGGTGGTGTAAAAATTGTAAGATGAACAATCATGACACTGACCATTGTAGAAGGAAACCTCCTCATTTTGCTGCTATGACATCGGGGAAAAAGGAAAAGAAGGGCAAACCTGAAGAATTACAGGAACCATACCACCCCCCAGTGTGTGAAGATGTCATCTGTAATGGTGTCACTATAAGATGTTTATATGATACCGGTTTAGATTACGATTCCGTTGTGAGTTCTCACCTGGTGCAGGCCGATCAATACACCACGGAAACAGTGGAGATTCAAACTGCAACCAAGGATGTAGCTACCATGACACTTCCCGTCGCCCGAATAAAAGTGAAAACGCGATATGTGGAAGGAATCATAAAAGCAGCAGTGATAAATGAGCCAATCTACCCTCTAATATTGGGGTGTAGATATGTCTTCTTGGGGAATCCCAAGAGACCTGTGATATTGGCAACAGTGCAGACCAGATCACAGTCAAAGAAGGAGGAGGATAATCCCATAAATACTCACCCAGATGAGATGAGGAAGGCACAGGCTGAGGACAAAACACTCAAGCCATGTTTCAAGAAGTTGCCCAAATCTCATACACCTCCAGGCAAGGGAGAGTTTTATATGAAGAACAAACTGATATATAGGAAGGCTGGATCTGAATCCAATGGTCACGGACAGCTGGTCCTTCCCACTTCATATAGGACTAAAGTGTTGGAACTAGGGCATGCGATTCCCTTCAGTGGTCATATGGGAATCAGCGCAACAGGACAGCGAATAGCTTGTCACTATTTCTGGCCAGGAATAACTGAAGATATCAAACGATATGTAAAATCCTGTCCAGAGTGCCAACGAGTAGCACCTAAACATTGGACTGCACCAGCAACTCTGGGGGAAATGCCCATAGTGGGAACACCCTTTGAGAGAGTTGCCGTGGATCTTGTGGGACCTCTCACCCGAACCAAGAGAAGGAACAGCTACATTCTGACTCTGGTGGACACTTGTTCTATGTGGGGGAGAGGCAGTAGCCCTGTCATCGATTGATTCAAAACATGTGGCAGAGGCATTGCTCACAATTTTCACAAGGTTAGGCTTTCCCAACCAAATCTTGACTGATAATGGCTCTCAGTTCAAGGGGAAACTAACTGAAGAAGTTTTCAGGATCTTCCAGGCCAAACACTTCCATTGTAGTGTGTATCATCCCCAAGGGAACGGCCAAGTGGAAAGATTTAACGGCACATTGATGTCGATCCTGAGAAAGTTGGCACACGAAAAACCAGATACATGGGACCAGTACCTGCACGCCGCCCTCTTTGCTTATCGGGAGGTACCCCATAGTTCAACCGGTATGGCCCCGGCAACATTATTGTTTGGAAGGCCAATAAAAGGTCCACTCGAAGCTATGTTAAGAACGTGGACTGATGAAAAGGCAGAGGAAAACATTACATCTTCATACCAATATGTGAATGAGCTGACCCCTCGGTTAAAAACTGGCTGGAAACTTGCCAATGAAAATTTGAAACAAGCCAGGAAGAAACATGCTGCCTATTATAACAGGAAGGCGAAGACAGAAATTTGGCTGTGGGAGAGAAAGTACTGCTTCTTTTGCCCGGGAGTCAGAATAAGTTACAAATTGGATGGCAGGGTCCATATACAGTTCTAGAGAAGGTGTCTAGAACAAATTATAAGATAGATAAGAAGGGAAAAAAAAATCTATCATGTGAATCTCCTGAAGAAATATTTGGAAAGAGAACATCAGGAAGAGACACACTTGTTGACCTTGTCCATCGCCATGGAGATGAAAAAGGAACCACTTTCATCATTTGAATATCCATTACACCCCTGTGAGACAGCAGCACAGGTGAAAATCAGTACACATTTAACGAAAACTCAGAAAGAGAGAGTGCAACAGGTTCTAAATAATCATGCAGAGGTGTTAACAGACCGACCAGGGCATACAAACCTATTGGAATATGATATGAAACTAATAGACTCCACACCTGTCTGTATGAAACCATATTCGATTCCGTTTGCTAAGGAGAAAGCTTTGAAGGAAGAGATAGACTATCTATTGAAGGAAGGAATTATTTCGCACAGTGAGTCTTCGTATAGTTCCGGTGTTGTACTCTTAAGGAAGCCCTCTGGAGAACATAGACTCTGTATAGATTACAGGAGACTGAATGCTATTACAGAAGGACAGGTGGATCCATTGCCGGATACAAATCAGCTGTTTGCCAGGCTAAATAAAGCTAAATATTTCTCAAAAGTGGATCTGAGTAAAGGATACTATCAGATTCCAGTAAAGCCTGAGGTTAGACCATACCTAGCTTTTAGTACCTCAGAAGGACACTATGAGTTTAATAGATTGCCATTTGGATTGAAGAATGCGCCTAGTGTCTTCTCTAGAATGATGAGAAAATTATTGGATCCTCTGAATAATCCCTGTATAACAAATTTTATGGATGATATCCTTATAGCAACAGAAACATTTGAGGAACACATTGACTCTCTGAACATGCTGTTTAATCGACTTAGGGAGGCAAATTTAACAGCCCGACCAACTAAATGTTGCGTTGGATGTAAAGAATTGGAATTTTTTGGGACACACAGTTTATCAGGGAAACATGACCCCTGACCCAAAGAATTTAGAGAAACTACAGAAAGCCCCGAGACCACAAACCAAGAAGGACGTGAGATCCTTTGTCTCATTATGTGGTTTCTACCAGAAGTATATCAAAAACTTTAATTCCATATGTGCACCGTTAACTGAATTGACACGTAAAGGACATCCAGATCGCATTACATGGACACCACAATGTGAAATGACTTACCAAGAATTGAAGGAAAAGCTCACAAGTAAACCCATTTTAAAATTACCTGACTTAAGTCAAGAATTCATAGTAAGGACGGATGCAAGTAATATTGGGTTAGGAGCAACTCTACTACAGAAATCAGATGCATTGGATGGGGAATTAAGCCCAGTGGCATATGCTAGCAGAAAGTTGAATAAAGCTGAAATCAATTACTCAACTAGCGAAAAAGAATGTCTTGCAGTAATATGGGCGATAAAGAAATTCAATATTTATCTATATGGGAAGGCATTTAAGTTGCAAACAGACCACAAACCTTTATCGTTTCTAGCACAGGCTAGGCATGAGAACTCCAGGTTACTCCGATGGTCTTTACTTTTGGCTCCATATAATTTTAGCATTGAGTATATATCTGGAAAAACCAATTTGGGAGCGGATTTTTTAAGCCGCCATCCGTGTGATGAGAATCACCGTAAACCCCAGAAATAATAATAAATTTCTCTATGTGAATATAGAATAAAGGACTGACATATAATGTCTGTTTTAAGAGGGGAGGTGTCGTGGAATATTCTAATCCACATATATAAATTATCAAGTAAATATAAAGCCTAATAAATACATATAATAAATAAAGGAAGAAGAATGGTAAAGAACAGTGCTGTCACAATGACGGTACTCGAAATCCCCTTGTTTTCTACTGCGTATGCAAATTGTAACGTTTCACGTTGATATTAAAGGCCTTCTGCAACATACACGCGTTTCCCAAACACACAATAAAATGTGCTGCCTTTCTAAGAAAAACCTTGAAATATGCAAGTTGACCTAAATTTAAAATTCCATTCATGTCTTTTTCTACACTATGTTACCAAGATCAAAAGACAGATGGACAAAAGGATAGCGAGAAGGGAGAGGCAGAAAGCCGAACACTAAACACGCTTCGCGCGATACACAAATGCTGCCATCACGCGTGTAAGACTACAAGCACTAACTTTTTTTTTTCGGACGGACAGTGATAAATTCACTACCCTTCCCAGAGTTAGGTTTTAAAATCATAAAAAACGCTTATTAGGAAAGATAACAATAGATGGGTTTACGGTTGAAAACATAACAGTACCCAGACAGCACATCTTCGAAACAGGAGGTAGAAAATACATATTTTGAACGCAGCCACGTAGCTCTTTTAAATTTGGATATTTGGGTTCCTTAGGGCTTGCTGACCAAGAATATGTAAAACGTTACGCAAATAGTCCAGGAATTAATAAATTATACCCAAAATAAAATAGTGGGGATGCCTGACAGCATGGAATCATTTCTGCTCATAAAATTTTTTTTATAACGTGTTTGAAAAAAATCTTACGTTACAGAATTAGCCTACCATGTAAACTCCAAATTGATTGGAGCGCAACAAATGAAAGACTAACCACGATTGGTCGGGCTATAAATACTATCTTTCGTTGTTAGGGGAGACGTGAAAAGGTAACATTTCTTCAAACACTTGTCGAAACGTGGCCTCATTGGCTAGACTCGCTGATATACTCACTTAGGAGCGTTAGTTCGAGACCACTAGTGCAAATAATCTTGATAAAGCAACAGTGCGTTGAAGCCAGCTCATATTTGTGTTAAATAAAAGCCTGGAACATAAGCAGATGGGAATTTGTGCCAGTAATTGTGCCAGAATTCATTGCTAATCAACGTATCTGTGTTTATTTCCATGAAATTGTGGGACCGTGGTCTTGATGGTACTGAGCAGCACCTGGTCAGAGCTTTGCTGAATCCAGAGTCGGACAGCATACTCCTTGGTCCATTTAGCTATCAGTGAGGTGTCTCCAGAGCCCATAGGAGAATTCGAGCAGAGGAGTCCTTTCCTGCCGCCATCACGCAAGATAAGCTGATTTGGCCAGCTGAGCTCAACATTATGTCCCCTCATCTTGAAATGACTTTGTAAAAATAACATTCAGAGGGGAATTTAATTGTCTTAATATCAGGAACTGAGAACATCTCCAATACTAGTCCCAAAAGACAAACTATTGAAGTCATGATGACAAATACCAACAGAGCTTGAACAAAACAAAACCAGTATTACCTCATATTACCACTACACAACTGACACACATAGGATATTTTTAATAATATATGTCACTACAATATTCACATTGATAAAGTCTGTACATATACTTGTAATTAAAATTGATTGTGATTCCTGGTTCCTTTGTATTTGAATCAGGACACATATACCTTTATGATAACCATGAATACATATTGTTATTTGAAAAGTTATCAGTGACTCCTTAAGATATTCTCATAGAGTGTTATATGTATGTGAGTGTCACAGTGTTGTCAAGAGTAGTGGATTAAATTAAATTGTTTATCTGTCTGTTGTTTGACTTACACTTCATCATACACATACCCTAGACACATAACGTAGTCATCACACTATTCCAGAATAATTCTGACTGAGATATATAGATATGTGGTAGCAAGTAAGGTTATCTATAATACACTACTCTTAATAGATATAGATACCTTCACAGCTGATCTCAGTCAGTACACTAAGTCCCCTATAAATATTTATAACATCCCACTTCACCACATATATTGGGGTCTCGCTCTCGGGATTTTGAATCTTTCCCTATTAAAAATATTGGGGGTAATTCACTTCAGGGAATATAAGAATTAAAAAGTATCCTTGGGTGGAATTAAATAAGGTTGAGCTCACGGTGCCTGTGTTGTCCATTAGATATATTTAGAGATTAAATTGTTGGTTAGACATTGTAGAAACTTACCTGATAGACAATGGCGGACCTGGCCAAGTTTCGATCTGCTGCTGTACAGACTGCAAAAGAGTTAGGATTAGATGGGCAAGTTATGGTTGCCTATGTCACTACGGAATGTGACAAATTTATTGAACGCGAAGAAAGAAGATTAGAAAAAGAGGCCGAAAGAAAGTTAGAGGCTGAGACTAAGAGGTTGCAATTTGAAGCTGAGGCTGAGACTAAGAGGTTGCAGATTGAGGCTGACAAAGAGGCTAAGAAATTGGAAGCAGAAAGAGAAGACAAAAGATTAGCTGCAGAAAGAGAAGAGAAGAAATTAGCTGCAGAAAGGGAAGAGAAGAAATTAGCTGCAGAAAGGGAAGAGAAGAAATTAGCTGCAGAAAGGGAAGAGAAGAAATTAGCTGCAGAAAGGGAAGAGAGGAAATTAGCTGCAGAAAGGGAAGCAGAAGATAAAAGATTACAAAGGGAACATGAGTTACGACTAAGGGAGTTTGAGTTTCAAGGCCATGCTCCTGAAAATGGTGCCAGTCCCTTTGCCTCTGATGCTACGGTTACTCAAGGAGCCTCAACCTCAGCTATGAACTTTCATTTAGATCATTTTGTTGAGAAAGACGATGATATTGAGAGCTATATAAATAGATATGAACTATTAGCTACCACGTATGGGTTAGAGAGAGAAAGGTGGAGCTTAAAGTTATCTCAGGGACTTCGTGGGGCAGCTTATGAAGTTTTTGCAAAAATGAGCAGAGGTGATCAGGAAAATTATGACATGCTAAAGCAGGCTCTTTTGTTAAGATATGAAAAGAATGCAGAATTTTATAGGAAAAAATTTAGGAATGCTAAACTACTGTCAGGTGAAACCTATCACCAGTTCTCTGCACGAATAGAGACATACTTGGAGAAATGGACTTCTCTGGGGAAAACCCAAGATCTTAAGGAAATGGTCCTTATAGAGCAACTAAGAGAGTCCATGGCTCCAGACCTGAGAAAGTTTCTCATGGAACAAGGTGCAGAGAGGCTGGGTGAGTTGCTAAATGTTGCTGAAAGGTATCAAGCAGCTCAAGCAGAGGTAACAGGTAATAAAAAGAAACAAGTGGATAACTTTAGGGCACCACAGAACTTTAATAAATTTGATCCTAAGGATCAAAATAAAGGTAAGCACCAATTTGATAGGCCACGGTATGACAATAAAAATAAATTCCCACAATTCGATGAAAGGAAATATGATGAAAGAAAATCTTTCAACCAAGGAAAAAGGTGGTGTAAAAATTGTAAGATGAACAATCATGACACTGACCATTGTAGAAGGAAACCTCCTCATTTTGCTGCTATGACATCGGGGAAAAAGGAAAAGAAGGGCAAACCTGAAGAATTACAGGAACCATACCACCCCCCAGTGTGTGAAGATGTCATCTGTAATGGTGTCACTATAAGATGTTTATATGATACCGGTTTAGATTACGATTCCGTTGTGAGTTCTCACCTGGTGCAGGCCGATCAATACACCACGGAAACAGTGGAGATTCAAACTGCAACCAAGGATGTAGCTACCATGACACTTCCCGTCGCCCGAATAAAAGTGAAAACGCGATATGTGGAAGGAATCATAAAAGCAGCAGTGATAAATGAGCCAATCTACCCTCTAATATTGGGGTGTAGATATGTCTTCTTGGGGAATCCCAAGAGACCTGTGATATTGGCAACAGTGCAGACCAGATCACAGTCAAAGAAGGAGGAGGATAATCCCATAAATACTCACCCAGATGAGATGAGGAAGGCACAGGCTGAGGACAAAACACTCAAGCCATGTTTCAAGAAGTTGCCCAAATCTCATACACCTCCAGGCAAGGGAGAGTTTTATATGAAGAACAAACTGATATATAGGAAGGCTGGATCTGAATCCAATGGTCACGGACAGCTGGTCCTTCCCACTTCATATAGGACTAAAGTGTTGGAACTAGGGCATGCGATTCCCTTCAGTGGTCATATGGGAATCAGCGCAACGGGACAGCGAATAGCTTGTCACTATTTCTGGCCAGGAATAACTGAAGATATCAAACGATATGTAAAATCCTGTCCAGAGTGCCAACGAGTAGCACCTAAACATTGGACTGCACCAGCAACTCTGGGGAAAATGCCCATAGTGGGAACACCCTTTGAGAGAGTTGCCGTGGATCTTGTGGGACCTCTCACCCGAACCAAGAGAAGGAACAGCTACATTCTGACTCTGGTGGACACTTGTTCTATGTGGGGAGAGGCAGTAGCCCTGTCATCGATTGATTCAAAACATGTGGCAGAGGCATTGCTCACAATTTTCACAAGGTTAGGCTTTCCCAATCAAATCTTGACTGATAATGGCTCTCAGTTCAAGGGGAAACTAACTGAAGAAGTTTTCAGGATCTTCCAGGCCAAACACTTCCATTGTAGTGTGTATCATCCCCAAGGGAACGGCCAAGTGGAAAGATTTAACGGCACATTGATGTCGATCCTGAGAAAGTTGGCACACGAAAAACCAGATACATGGGACCAGTACCTGCACGCCGCCCTCTTTGCTTATCGGGAGGTACCCCATAGTTCAACCGGTATGGCCCCGGCAACATTATTGTTTGGAAGGCCAATAAAAGGTCCACTCGAAGCTATGTTAAGAACGTGGACTGATGAAAAGGCAGAGGAAAACATTACATCTTCATACCAATATGTGAATGAGCTGACCACTCGGTTAAAAACTGGCTGGAAACTTGCCAAAGAAAATTTGAAACAAGCCAGGAAGAAACATGCTGCCTATTATAACAGGAAGGCGAAAGACAGAAATTTGGCTGTGGGAGAGAAAGTACTGCTTCTTTTGCCCGGGAGTCAGAATAAGTTACAAATTGGATGGCAGGGTCCATATACAGTTCTAGAGAAGGTGTCTAGAACAAATTATAAGATAGATAAGAAGGGGAAAGAAAAAATCTATCATGTGAATCTCCTGAAGAAATATTTGGAAAGAGAACATCAGGAAGAGACACACTTGTTGACCTTGTCCATCGCCATGGAGATGAAAAAGGAACCACTTTCATCATTTGAATATCCATTACACCCCTGTGAGACAGCAGCACAGGTGAAAATCAGTACACATTTAACGAAAACTCAGAAAGAGAGAGTGCAACAGGTTCTAAATAATCATGCAGAGGTGTTAACAGACCGACCAGGGCATACAAACCTATTGGAATATGATATGAAACTAATAGACTCCACACCTGTCTGTATGAAACCATATTCGATTCCGTTTGCTAAGGAGAAAGCTTTGAAGGAAGAGATAGACTATCTATTGAAGGAAGGAATTATTTCGCACAGTGAGTCTTCGTATAGTTCCGGTGTTGTACTCTTAAGGAAGCCCTCTGGAGAACATAGACTCTGTATAGATTACAGGAGACTGAATGCTATTACAGAAGGACAGGTGGATCCATTGCCGGATACAAATCAGCTGTTTGCCAGGACTAAATAAAGCTAAATATTTCTCAAAAGTGGATCTGAGTAAAGGATACTATCAGATTCCAGTAAAGCCTGAGGTTAGACCATACCTAGCTTTTAGTACCTCAGAAGGACACTATGAGTTTAATAGATTGCCATTTGGATTGAAGAATGCGCCTAGTGTCTTCTCTAGAATGATGAGAAAATTATTGGATCCTCTGAATAATCCCTGTATAACAAATTTTATGGATGATATCCTTATAGCAACAGAAACATTTGAGGAACACATTGACTCTCTGAACATGCTGTTTAATCGACTTAGGGAGGCAAATTTAACAGCCCGACCAACAAATGTTGCGTTGGATGTAAAGAATTGGAATTTTTGGGACACACAGTTTATCAGGGAAACATGACCCCTGACCCAAAGAATTTAGAGAAACTAAAGAAAGCCCCGAGACCACAAACCAAGAAGGACGTGAGATCCTTTGTCTCATTATGTGGTTTCTACCAGAAGTATATCAAAAACTTTAATTCCATATGTGCACCGTTAACTGAATTGACACGTAAAGGACATCCAGATCGCATTACATGGACACCACAATGTGAAATGACTTACCAAGAATTGAAGGAAAAGCTCACAAGTAAACCCATTTTAAAATTACCTGACTTAAGTCAAGAATTCATAGTAAGGACGGATGCAAGTAATATTGGGTTAGGAGCAACTCTACTACAGAAATCAGATGCATTGGATGGGGAATTAAGCCCAGTGGCATATGCTAGCAGAAAATTGAATAAAGCTGAAATCAATTACTCAACTAGCGAAAAAGAATGTCTTGCAGTAATATGGGCGATAAAGAAATTCAATATTTATCTATATGGGAAGGCATTTAAGTTGCAAACAGACCACAAACCTTTATCGTTTCTAGCACAGGCTAGGCATGAGAACTCCAGGTTACTCCGATGGTCTTTACTTTTTGGCTCCATATAATTTTAGCATTGAGTATATATCTGGAAAAACCAATTTGGGAGCGGATTTTTTAAGCCGCCATCCGTGTGATGAGAATCACCGTAAACCCCAGAAATAATAATAAATTTCTCTATGTGAATATAGAATAAAGGACTGACATATAATGTCTGTTTTAAGAGGGGAGGTGTCGTGGAATATTCTAATCCACATATATAAATTATCAAGTAAATATAAAGCCTAATAAATACATATAATAAATAAAGGAAGAAGAATGGTAAAGAACAGTGCTGTCACAATGACGGTACTCGAAATCCCCTTGTTTTCTACTGCGTATGCAAATTGTAACGTTTCACGTTGACATTAAAGGCCTTCTGCAACATACACGCGTTTCCCAAACACACAGTAAAATGTGCTGCCTTTCTAAGAAAAACCTTGAAATATGCAAGTTGACCTAAATTTTAAATTCCATTCATGTCTTTTTCTACACTATGTTACCAAGATCAAAAGACAGATGGACAAAAGGATAGCGAGAAGGGAGAGGCAGAAAGCCGAACACTAAACACGCTTCGCGCGATACACAAATGCTGCCATCACGCGTGTAAGACTACAAGCACTAACTTTTTCGGACGGACAGTGATAAATTCACTACCCTTCCCAGAGTTAGGTTTTAAAATCATAAAAAACGCTTATTAGGAAAGATAACAATAGATGGGTTTACGGTTGAAAACATAACAGTACCCAGACAGCACATCTTCGAAACAGGAGGTAGAAAATACATATTTTGAACGCAGCCACGTAGCTCTTTTAAATTTGGATATTTGGGTTCCTTAGGGCTTGCTGACCAAGAATATGTAAAACGTTACGCAAATAGTCCAGGAATTAATAAATTATACCCAAAATAAAATAGTGGGGATGCCTGACAGCATGGAATCATTTCTGCTCATAAAATTTTTTTATAACGTGTTTGAAAAAAATCTTACGTTACAGAATTAGCCTACCATGTAAACTCCAAATTGATTGGAGCGCAACAAATGAAAGACTAACCACGATTGGTCGGGCTATAAATACTATCTTTCGTTGTTAGGGGAGACGTGAAAAGGTAACATTTCTTCAAACACTTGTCGAAACGTGGCCTCATTGGCTAGACTCGCTGATATACTCACTTAGGAGCGTTAGTTCGAGACCACTAGTGCAAATAATCTTGATAAAGCAACAGTGCGTTGAAGCCAGCTCATATTTGTGTTAAATAAAAGCCTGGAACATAAGCAGATGGGAATTTGTGCCAGTAATTGTGCCAGAATTCATTGCTAATCAACGTATCTGTGTTTATTTCCATGAAATTGTGGGACCGTGGTCTTGATGGTACTGAGCAGCACCTGGTCAGAGCTTTGCTGAATCCAGAGTCGGACAGCATACTCCTTGGTCCATTTAGCTATCAGTGAGGTGTCTCCAGAGCCCATAGGAGAATTCGAGCAGAGGAGTCCTTTCCTGCCGCCATCACGCAAGATAAGCTGATTTGGCCAGCTGAGCTCAACATTATGTCCCCTCATCTTGAAATGACTTTGTAAAAATAACATTCAGAGGGGAATTTAATTGTCTTAATATCAGGAACTGAGAACATCTCCAATACTAGTCCCAAAAGACAAACTATTGAAGTCATGATGACAAATACCAACAGAGCTTGAACAAAACAAAACCAGTATTACCTCATATTACCACTACACAACTGACACACATAGGATATTTTTAATAATATATGTCACTACAATATTCACATTGATAAAGTCTGTACATATACTTGTAATTAAAATTGATTGTGATTCCTGGTTCCTTTGTATTTGAATCAGGACACATATACCTTTATGATAACCATGAATACATATTGTTATTTGAAAAGTTATCAGTGACTCCTTAAGATATTCTCATAGAGTGTTATATGTATGTGAGTGTCACAGTGTTGTCAAGAGTAGTGGATTAAATTAAATTGTTTATCTGTCTGTTGTTGTGACTTACACTTCATCATACACATACCCTAGACACATAACGTAGTCATCACACTATTCCAGAATAATTCTGACTGGATATATAGATATGTGGTAGCAAGTAAGGTTATCTATAATACACTACTCTTAATAGATATAGATACCTTCACAGCTGATCTCAGTCAGTACACTATGTCCCCTATAAATATTTATAACATCCCACTTCACCACAGTTAGTATAAATTAGGAATATTCGAAAATAACAATTAAATAGGCCCAGGCGCAACGTGTTTTCTTTGTGTGGTACACCAGCCATCTTGTTTTCCTTAACTCATCAGGAAATAGCAATAAGTAAGTTCGTCCTGTACTATAATCGTACAATACTAGTAGTATTTATAAATTATTAATAATATATTATCAGCTAAACAAATAGTTTAAAGTTACTAGCGTTGAGGATCGTTCCATGGTGGGAAATTGTCGTGACAGTTTTATTCTATTCGCGATAATTGTTGCACCATGATACACCCCCTAACTACCCCTCACTGATATAATATTACGAAGAGCGCATGCTATATGACGTACCGATGGCTATTTTCTTTGTCTTTTGTTCCTGTAAGACGAATCACGTTTTTCGATTTTGGTCAATAACCATCCACCGTACATTTAAATAACAAAAACATATCTAGAAACTCACAATTTGTCTGCATGAGGCGTTTCAATATTCTAGTCCCTAGGAAAACTTCCTCAAACGCAACCGTATTCATGTCATAAAAGCACTCTTTAGTCCAAAAATAGATACCAACTTTTGCACACTCAAATTCTAAATCAAGGGCTCTCAAACTTTACATGTCATCAGTTTTATGAAAATCTCATGTAATTATACATAATACAATATACGAGTATGTGCACACATCCTTAACAAAGTATTACGCACTTTGACCCACCTCATAGACTCCATTTACCCTTTCATGGACCCTTATGACTACTGGTCAAGAAACCTGGTCTAGGAGTTCTCTAATATTGTCTTATACTTAGGAAAAAAGCTGTTATCCATCAACTGGAATAATTTAACACTGAACTTCCTTTCAGATGGAAAAATTAAACACTGTACTCCCGTTCAGTTTATCATCACTAAAATAAATTGTTTCATTAATGACCTAGATGTCTGTTGTGGTTGAGTTAAAGTGTAAGAGTATTTGTCGAGTTAAACAATTGTAGTGAAATCGACAATGATAGTGAACTGGCAAAATTATAGATTACACATAGATATTGTGTAAATAGGGTGAACTTGAGACCAACCTGGAAGAGGATTCATTAAAGTTATCTCTCTCTCCAAGCCTCAACACACTTAAATGGTCTAAGTACCACCCGCTCTCACTCTCTTCTCTTTAAAGAAAATAGAGACTATAGTAAAGAGCTTGTAATATTAAGTATGGATGAAAGGGTCATGAATAGCGCGTTAATAAATGAGTAAAATTTATTAAAGAAACAGAATATATATGAAAATAAGGTATATCAGTACAACAACATAAGACAATCTCAATAATCACATTGAGTATACAAATATGCAATTACACACCAACGAACACACAAACCACCAACATAAAACCTGTAGAACACCGAAAAAATGAATAAACAGAGTTCCAATCCAATCCGTCCGCTTTCGTGGGACCAAATGCAATAGCTCCATTGTTGCCAGTAATTTTAATGGAAGGGAAGTGATCCGGAAAATGTTAGGTGAGCAGATTAGATTATGAGTTACAATTCTTGATTAGCTATGATGTTAGGTTAAATTGTAATAGGGGAATTCCCTCATATGTCCGAGAAGTAAAGTTAGAAAGCGTGTGAACGCTAGTCAGTTCAATTGTGGAGGTTTATTCACTCCGAACTGTTTTGAGCTACGGGTGTTTAGCTATTTGTGGCTAGCCCGTGCAAGTATGTAGACTGAGCGGGGTTTATGAACAAGCGGGGTCTTGTGATAGTTTTAGGCGGGAGATGTGTATTCCCGTGGGCAGAGAGTTTGTGGGCATCGACCGAAGTGGTCATGTCGTGTGTGTTTTTCGATGTATGCCTGTACAGTGCTGAAGATAAGAGGCCATGATTTGTGTAGGCCATTATTTCCTGAAAGAGGATAATTTTGATATGTGAAGACAGGTTTATAGGTGAGATTATTGCAAACTGCCGGGTGAGCAGTATTGTGTGTATATTGTTATATGATCGCGCTAAGATGAGTAAAAGCGAGATTATTGCAGACTGCCGGGTATGGAGTCTTGTGAGAAATTGCTGGTAGGACTCATTAGATTATTAGAGCGCTGATGTGGAGAGTATCTTGAGGATGCCATTTATGTTGTAGCACGGCGATGATGTCCGTTTGCTATCTTTGAGGAGGCCATATTTATGTTAGCACGGCGATGATGTCCGTTCGCTAAAAGGATCCATTATTATATTATCAGAGCGCTGATGTGAGGAGTATCTTGAGGATGCCATTTATGTTGTAGCACGGCGATGATGTCCGTTTGCTATCTTTGAGGAGGCCATATTTATGTTAGCACGGCGATGATGTCCGTTCGCTAAAAGGATCCATTATTATATTATCAGAGCGCTGATGTGAGGAGTATCTTGAGGAGGCCATATTTATGTTGTAGCACGGCGATGATGTCCGTTTGCTATCTTTGAGGAGGCCATATTTATGTTAGCACGGCGATGATGTCCGTTCGCTAAAAGGATCCATTATTATATTATCAGAGCGCTGATGTGAGGAGTATCTTGAGGATGCCATTTATGTTGTAGCACGGCGATGATGTCCGTTTGCTATCTTTGAGGAGGCCATATTTATGTTAGCACGGCGATGATGTCCGTTCGCTAAAAGGATCCATTATTATATTATCAGAGCGCTGATGTGAGGAGTATCTTGAGGATGCCATTTATGTTGTAGCACGGCGATGATGTCCGTTTGTCTCTTTGAGGAGTATCTTGAGGATGCCATTTATTTTGTAGCACGGCGATGATGTCCGTTTGCTATCTTTGAGGAGGCCATATTTATGTTAGCACGACGATGATGTCCGTTCGCTAAAAGGATCCATTATTATTATGACAGCGCTGATGTGAGGAGTACTTTATTATTGTATTGCTGTAAACTGTAATTTGGCCATCTGTGTATTCTATATTAACGTACTGTGTTGTGGTGTAATAAACCGTCATTAGCTTTTACCTGCCGTTACACCATTCCATGCCTCTGATGTGTGTACCTGTAGTGTGTTAATGTACCTATACACACCTCACTTATGACACCAACACACAACCGTAGTATTATCAATGGTACCCTCCATATAAACTATTGAGTGATTTATCATCCATTAAGTGTTTTTACGTGTAGATATCCTCCATAGGTGATGGAATAACCATAAATAAATCCACTATAGGCATAGGCGCTATCGTTGGTTACACCCTAATGGCAAGATAGGCTGCAGATGACTCTGTCTATCTTTGGCTGACCGCTCATACGTGCGGGGTTTTAAATGAACAGAAACACACACAAGACGAGGTTATTTTAGGACAAATGGTCCATTGCGCTTTTATCCCGGCGCATGAAATATGGCTTGCGAACTTGGTGGTAAATCCGGTTGGGCTGGCTTGAACTATTATTTGAGACGGTGTGCTACGTTTACGCACGCACACACCTGGTGTATTTGAAGACGCTGGGTTGATAGATATGTTGGAAGCCACAATGCTCTGACTGGTGATCAAGAGGCGAGTAGGAAACCACTGCTGCCAAATTCAATTTCAGATTTTGCGTTGGCTCGTTACACACTGCGTGAGCTTATTTCCCGTTAGAGGGATGGGCGTTGACAAAGGGTTGTATTTCAGGTAGGGGTGACAACTCGTAGTGCTAATTGCGCCCAGGAGCCGTGAGAGTGATGAGAATGTTACGTTCGTCTCCTGACTGGACTCTTGCGATAGCAATGCAGTATATCCTAAAACTGAGACCCAAAAAGAGACGACCTTTACATCAAGCAAACAATAAAATTACAATAACGTTATAATAAACAGTTATGCTCCACTATGGGATTTAGAATTATTTTAATCATTGCTATGATAGTCTTGGGCTGTCCTTTTCCATATGAGTCACTCTCATGTTACTTCCACTCTATCAATTTTCAGCATGCGCCTGCATAGGCTAATATATTTTGTACATACATGTACCTGTCAGTAAATGTTCTGACAGCAAAATCTACTCTGTCCTCTTCCAACTCAACATAAGGGATATCTCCCTGTAGTTCCAGCTGACTGGATATGCTATTCATCTTACAACATTAAGCGAATTTACATAAAAATACAGCATTTGACATTACATAATATGGTATGCGCCCCTTGGGGTCGATACGCAAAAAGGGAAAACATAATAATCTCCCAAAATGTAATACATGGAAAATGCAATGTTATAGCTATAATAATAGGTTGTGACTGAAACCTAAGATATAATGTTATCTATGGCTGGTAACTGCTTTTCTGTGAAAGTTATAAACTGGTGTCTAACTACACAAGTAGGCATATAAAATTTCCACACAACCATTAGAAGTTTCTGTCAGACAGTAATAAGTGACTATCTCCTATAATACAGTGTTATGATGCCTGCAAGTCACTATTCAGTTTTAAGTGAATAACCCACACCGCTGACCTTTCCTTACAGTAATGACAGTAATTTTAGCCTACTCTTAACCCAATGGTAAGCACTGAATGGACTCTGATTCTACGCCTAGTAAGCATCTGTGTGATAAACGAGCGCAAAGGCCTTATAGCTCTATCTTTTCCTACATCTCTCGTATTGTATTTTCTCCCACATTTCTGCTCTTTCATCCCACATTTGCTATCCCACATTTGCTATTTCATCGTTGTGATTACTCGCGACCGGTATCTAGAGAACCGCATGTGTTCTTTCATCGGTGGTAAAAAAAAGTCTTTTGATTGTGTCCCCATACCTGACATTATCGTTTGAAACCCACATTGCATCGGGATAAATCTGGTGAAAACACATCTGGTCATCCAAATCAGACATCTGGGCATTTGTTACGTCCTTTTTGGGTTCCTTAACAGTATTAAAGTAGACACGGGTCTTACTTCTGTTAAGAGGGTACGCATCAACAAATGTGGTAAGAATATATTTGTAATTTAAATTCATCGTGCACGGAAGCACACATATTTGTGCGTGGGTATTTTTGCGTTTTTCTTGCTAAACACTGGAGGACACAGTGACCTCAGAGAGGGATGTAATGGCTGGGATGGAAGTCAGACGTTGGTCTGTTTGTTCGAGCCCCATATTGTGGGTAAACTACTGTTGATGTCTATTTTATACGGCCTTCCATGTGGAAGCTATCGCCGTGAGGATTTCCAGTAAGTTTTTTCATTGAAGCTTATGAAAATAAATATATATTACGTTTTCGCCATGTTGAATCTAGTCAGAACATTCAATGGGGAATTGTTGACCCTTCATTAGGGTGTACTGAAATGGATTACAGATAAAGTGAAGTTATTGGATCCAGCCTATTTTTTTTTAAAGTACGTTCCGCTTGGAAGAATGTTATTACAAACGTGAATACCAATATAAAGTATATTTTCGCCATCCTATGGATTACGGCAGATGATGAAAAGTCAGTCAAATTCAGGTCTTAGGATTTTTATATGCACTGTTTACTATGATGCCTCAAATATGATGTTCGGATATTCCAGATATATTATTTACGAGGCCATTTAAAGATGGGACATTCTTTGATGTATTACATACCCTTGGTCATAATATGTATGTCTGCCCTTGAGAGTTCGGCCGTTATAAGAATATATGTCAATCAAGCTCATGATCTGAATTGCCTGATCATACACGAACATAGATACGTTAACTATGATGTCCTGAGATTATAAGATGAAATGTTGATATGATGCCTATGATTACGTCCATGATCGTCTGTCTTACGTCCATTAATAAACGTGATGTCTAATGTGAAGACCGGACTTCCAGCTGAATTCTTTGACAGTTCAAAGTTCTTTTAAATTAACTTTGGCCCACCTCTTCGGCCCACGATATTATCATTCGCGTTATTGAAGTTTGTCGGCCATCTGTAAGCCCGACCGGAGCTGATCATAACTTAAGTCAGCCATGCAAGAACATTTGTTAACTCCAAAATAATAAAGGACCCCTACAGCTTTAAGAGTAAAAGGACCTTTACAGTTTGGTGGCGCAGTTTTAAGGGAACGAATTCAATTTCAAGGGAAATACCATTTGAAAGTTCGTGATCTTTCAAGGCGACAACATCGTTGACCAGGGCTCCAAGATAACGGCTTTCCAAGGTCAAATTCAACGCTGGACTTCGACTGTCACCATCAACGTTGGATCTTGTCAATTTTTCATGTCAACATGTGTATTATGGCTCATACATGCAGCGCCCGGATGCCAAAAATCGAAAATTCTGTGAGGGCCGGGGAAACTTTTTATTTCTTCTCAAAAAGATAAGTAAAACTGATTGTTTTCTTTTCACCGTTGCGTGTGTAGCTGAGCCCTTACTTTAATATGTCCACACTACTATTTCATGTTTTATGTTCCATGTTTTTTATATTCTATGTGTTCGGTTGGGTTTGGCAGCTCGCGAAGGAAACATCCCAGATTCACCCCCGGGCCTTCGTGAGTGTTCTGTAGGGACACCTTTTACATACTTCCCGCAGTGGAGTAGAATGTTCCAACACATAAGTGTTGAAGGATTTTTGAGTCCACTGTGTTTGGTTGTCTGTGACAACTAATTGTTTAGCTGTATCGTCGAGTTTTTATTATTGTTTTCGTAGAAATTTCTTATATGTACCTTATTTTCATTTATGTATTTTGTCTGTAAACGTCCGTCTCAATCTGACTATCACTTATTTGTATACACCATTTGTGTTTATACCTTGTGTTGTCACTTATCTTGTCATTTTTTCTTCGCAGTTGTCATTGCATTCTTTGCAAAATTCTCTTTTTAGTTCTACTTTGTGGTAAATTTGATTCCTGCGAACGTTTTCATTCGTCCTTTAATATCTTGTCCTTGTCACTATTGTCTGCATTGTTTATATCTGTTGTGCTCTGATAATATTTTAATGCATAATTTGATTCTTTGATTAATAACATTATTAATAATTAGCAAGTATTTGGTGCAGTTCTATGGACAGGAACTTATTGCACTCATAAGAGAGTAATAAATTATAAATCATTTGATAAAATCTTTCTAAGGAAGTAAGATTACAAATACACATTTGTGATAATGTCAACTTTGGATTATTTTATTAAGCAAGCTAAAGCCCTTGGTATGGCTCCTGAAGAAGTAAAACAATTTACAACTGTCGAATATGACGAGGCTCAAAAGCTAGAAGCAAAAAAAATTAGAGGCGGAAGAAAAAAAAACTTCAGATGGAGCTTGAAAATAGGAGATTGGCAGCTGAAGAAAATGAAAGAAAACTTCAGATGGAACTTGAGAATAAGAAAATGGAAATGGAAAATAGGAAATTAACCGCTGAAGAAAATGAAAGAAAACTTCAGATGGGACTTGAAAATAGGAGACTGGCAGCTGAAGAAAATGAAAGAAGATTTCAGCTTGAGGCTGCTGAAAATGAAAATAAAAGACAACATGAACAAAAATTGATGGCACTGGAGCTTGAAAAAATTAGATTAACTAATGAAGGTAATGCTCACAACGCTCAGTTTGTTCACACCTCTTCTAACAAAGAAAATATTAGGCATGTAAACTTAAAATTGCCAGTATTCAATCAAAAGTCAGACGACATACTATTTTACCTGGATAGATTTCAAACAATATGCGAAGCCAATAAGGTTGACAAATCACAGTATTGCGCACATTTGTTGCCATTACTTGACTTGCAGGCGAAGCATTGACAGTATTTAATCTGTTGAAAGACACTGACAAACTTGATTACAATATTGTCAGAGCTGCTTTGCTTAAAAAATTTCAACTGGATGAGGAGGGTTATCGGCTATAGTTTAAATCACTATTACCTGAAAGTGGAAAGGATTTTGGTGACTTTATATCACTCATACGTCTTACATTCGACAGATGGGTTGAACTATCCAAAATAGAACGTTCTTATGAGGCTATTGTAGACTTTTTACTGCGTGATAAGGTCTTGTCTTCGGTTAACCCGTTATTTCTTTCGTTCTAACATGAACGTAAACCAACAAATATGAATGAAATGGAGCAAAACTGTAGAAATTATTGTACCGCACATCCAAACATGGTAGTTAGCCAAAGAGGAATTGCCTGTTCCTGTTGCATTTGCCATGCAACAAGGAAATCATTTCCGTCATTGCTCTCTCAGTAATGATAGGAACTTTTAAAAGGGAGATAACAAGAATTACAATTCTTTTAAAGGGAAATCATTTCGACATGGATCTCCATATAATCAAAATTGGGGACAATCTCACAGCTCACGGGATTTTAATAAGAATGATCCTGGAAATTATCAAGGTAATAATTACAACCATAATTGGCAATCCAGATCAAATTTTTCTAATAACCGACATATTTCTCCAAAACAAACAATATGGTCAAAGGGACAATAGTCATAACAATAATTGGCGAGCTAACCAAAATGTTAATCCCAATAGAAATAATAATTATAGCAGTTTTAGAGACAATAGTCAAAATCGATCTGGAGGTAGAGATAGAACTTCCAACGGTAGATCGCATCATCAGACTAATTCTGCTCAGGTTAATTTAGATCGGGATACAAACGTTAATCCTCATAATACATCATCCTGTTCTCTTGATTTTGAGCAGGCTAAACTTTGCCATGAATGCACAACTTTATTCCAGCCCAAGGCGATCACTACGCTGAGTTGCGGACATGTGTTGCCAAGCCTTCCTGCGATGTCTACGGCCATGTCAGCTTCGACACATGATGGAACATGGTCTCTTAAATTACATGATGGATTTGTTAACGGAATTTCTGTCTCTGTTCTTTTCGATACAGGTTGTAGCACCATCGGCGTCAGACATTCGTTGGTCCACTCGTCATGCGCAACAGGGAAAACTGTGAAGTGCGTCACATTCGTCGGCACAGTTGAGACTTTTCCTACAGCAATCATTGATATAGATACACCATGTTTTACAGGGAAAATACATGCCTGTCTTCTTCCTGCACCAATTAGTGATTTGATAATTAGTCGCATACATGGGATTAAAAAGTGTACCCCACAGCAAATTGCTGCTTGGGAAAAGAAACATATCCATATGCATTCTGCAGTTGTCACTTGAGCGCAAGCTAAGAATATGTTGCAAAGTACACCAACATTATCTCCTGTCAATAATAATGATAATGTTGACTCTCCTATATTGTCGTAGATTTTTGATAGGAGAATTAAGACTTGGGTTGGTTCCTTCTGAATAGGTTGGAATGAGTGATAGTCACAGTGTGAGATAGAAATACAAAATAGATTTACACGAGTGAGGTGGTAGAATAGTGATAGAGGCTGTCTCTGAGAGCGAGAAATCTTCTCTCTCTCTCTCTCTCTCTCTCTCTCTCTCTTTCTCTCTCTCACCTATCTTCTACGACAGATCTAAAGTAATCAGACAGTCTAACACATATACATTAAATATATATATATATATCCATTCACGTGCACGCACATTCAAGTGACGACAGGTAGACACACAGACGTGGGAAACTATAACAAATGATTACATAGATATTTAGAACGAGCTGACCAAATGCTGATTAATTTATTGTTAAGTTTATTTATCATTTGTAAACTTACGTCACGACATGTAAAATTACATCAAAAAAGACATATACACAAAGTCATAAACAAATCAAGGAATGCTACAAGAACTGGTAGACCCACAGTTATGATCTTCCCTCGATGGATAGCCCACAGTCCCGTTAGGAGAAAGATGATAGCACAAAGAGTCCCAGATACATATGAATGAGTCTAAGAGTTTTCCCCGTTTAAGGTATGAACAGACCTGATACTATAATCTAGTTTAAGGGAAAATATTGTTAGCAAAACAAACTTGCATGAAGAAAGTTATGACAGAAAATAGGTGCCAAAAATACAACGGTAAAATAACACTCAGACCTGCGTTCACTCTATTCATTCAGCCGTGGCCACGTGCGCACATTTATACTTACAGCTTTGATCGCTGCCTCTGGGAACATAATTTGTTTTAGGACCTTCACACAGACCCGTAAATGCAGTCTAGACCAAGAAATCCCCAGTTCCAACAAGACGTACTGAATTATCTGTCTCAGGGAACGATTCCTTGGGTGTTCTTATTTTTCGGATGTCTGTTTAAGTCACATAAAATTTGTCCAGGCACGAAAGTTAGCGGAGCACAGTGTCACTAGCGTAGGTTTTTTAAAAAATGAGGAATGTCAGGTCGGGTGCCTTATCTCAGTATATGACTATATTTGGTCACCACACTACTAGTCAAAACTCTGTCGGATGTTACTGATATTTTGCTTGCCACAGCGGCTGATCTGTACTTAAGTGTTATTCTGGAAGAATTAATTCTGGCGCGATAGGCCTTTTACTTCATTTAACTGTTACAGTTCATGTAATGAAAGTGCTTAAGTTCTTCACAGATAATGTTCACGTACTAGAACGCTGGCAAAGTTTGGGTACCACAGTATTCACTGAATAAAGAAAAATACATATGAAATATTTTACATATTATGTACTCAATATAACTTACATTTTTTAACTGCAAGCGTATAGCTTGACTTATCATTTAAAACTCCCCGTGAAATAAGTTATATATAACAATCAGTCATCATGAATTAGGAATACCTACGGATTCCGTCAACACTCAGGAGGCATCTAGCATTTATAAGTTAGTTTTAGAAAAATTACTCGTCTGATTATTTAGCAGTAAAATTAAATTCATTATAACTACATTGTTGTTTAAGCTAGAAATTATAATTTATTCTGCTTTCCACTGAAACACGTCACTAGAAAATAATACAGACTTATGTATTAAGCGCTCTGCACCAAATCTAACTAGTGAAATAAAATAAGCGATTTAACACTTTAAACACTTCACGAAATACTAGATAATCATCATCATCTCAGCCCGTAACCCGTCATGGGTCGTAGGGGTGCCATGGTGGAAGCTTCAGTAGACAGGATCCTCCACTGCTCTCTATCCTCAGCAATGCGTACAAGTGTGGAAAAAACGTGTCCTGCCCATTCTTTGATGTTATCAGCCCAGGATTTTCTCTGCCTTCCTCTTCTCCGTTTACCTTCGACTGTTCCCTGAAGGATCGTTTTCGAAAGGGAGTCATGACGAGTTACATGCCCAAACCAGGCAAGCTTTCGACGTTTCACTATTGACAAAAGTGGTTCTTGGTGGCCTGCATAGGTGTTTATCTTCTCTCTAACATAGACATTTTGTTTTGTGCTCTTTATAGCAAATGCGCAAAATTCTTCTATAACATTTATGCTCGAAAGCCTGAATCCTTCGCTCCGTATCTGCAGTGAGTGTCCAGCCCTCACACCCATACAAGAGAATAGATAATACAAGTGATTTGTATAATTTGATCTTCACAGGAAAACTGATGTTACTTTTCCATATCACATTCAACCTTGTCATGGCAGCTGAGGCCATCTCAAGTCTTGTCTTGATTTCTTTAATTGATCTTCCATCACTACATATAGTGGACCCGAGATATTTAAAGGTGTTAACTTCTTCTAACGTTTGCCCATTTAACGTAATGTTGGTCGGAACATGTTTCTTATGGCTATTCACCAATATCTTGCTTTTTTCTATATTAATTTCCATCCCATACGTTCTTGTTACTTTCTCCAGTCTAGTTTTATCTCCACACAGAATTTACAGGCGATCGCACAACTTTGGAATTATATGCTTATATTTATTGGTAGTCTAGAATTTCGGCAAAATTATTGCCAAGAACAAACTAAGACTTCGCTATACAGCTTATTCTCTTTGCACGAAACGTCCTGTCTACTGCAAATTTAGGAGCGAGAATGAAAATCTAGTTTCAAACTCTGGTTATATCTATTACCAGACAAAGAGGTAAACGTTTATTTCGCCAAACCGAAATAATCCCTCTTTCCGTCTATAACACTTTACGTTTAACACCAAGAGGCTGTCGAAAACTGACACTCTGCGTCTCTGACACCTCAGTCTAAGAAACGGCCGTAGCGCTAAGTGTCAGATGCAAATGTAGACAACTTGTCTGCAATGCAGAGGCAGTTTTCGCACCTCACGCTGACCATGGCCCACAATGAGTGTCGTGTCAGGTGAAATTTCCAGACAAATGTCTCGAACTGCACCGTAGAGGTGTCAGTTATCGCGCTTTTCCCGAGCGCTCAGCCGAAGAAGCTGCGCCTGTCAGCTGAAAGTGCAGACATAGTCTGCTCGTATGTCTGAGATAAGCGAAAGTCACAGTTTCGTGTCCTGACATCTAATGCAATTAGAAATGCATTTTAACGCTCTCCCGTCTCTGCAGAGACTGACACGTTACGTCATAACTGCGTTCTCAGTTTTGAGAAAAGAAACAGGTAAACGTTAGAATGGGAAAATAGTAATGTATATAGTCGCAAACGAACGAATGCGAAAAACACAGGAAAAAGGTAAAGAGCGATAATAAAAATAGAGGATACAGGTGACAGAAAAGAAGAAGATATAGGCAATTTAATGATCATAAAACCTATGTGACATATATCCCGAGAGTCTTTTATAGCATTACAACAAAATGATGCTTCATTAAAGAAATTTTTTCAATTAGCTAAGAATACTACAACAAAGAAACAAACTCTAGACATAGTTTTGTACTGAAGAATGGTGTGTTAGTGAGAGTGGTACATGATACTACGTCATCCGTACGATCTCAGATTTTATTACCTTCTACAATGAGAGCTCGTATATTGCATCATGCTCACGACTCTCAATGTGCAGGCCACATGGGTTTTTCACGCACCAAATCCAGAGTGCTATCTGCATTCTATTGGCCAGGTGTCCATAGAGATGTTAATATCTATTGTCACTCCTGCATTACATGTCAAAAGGTTAAGGTTCGTGGTCCATACCACGCAGCTCCTATTCAAGCTACTGACATTCCAATTCGACCATTTGAGAAAATGGCAATTGACATTATTGGTCCTATCCAACCTTCTGCTAGAGGACATACACATATTCTCACTTGTATTGATATGTGTACTTGTTGGCCTGAGGCTATACCTCTAAAGAGTACTTCATCTGCTAGTGTTGCAGATGCACTATGGTTAATTTTTTCGCGTTTAGGTTTTCCACGTAAAATATTATCTGACCATGGTGTTCAATTTATATCTGAATCAATGTCTCAAGTCATGGCTATGTTATATATCGACAGATCTCTCAGTAGCATCTATCACGCAATGTCGAACGGTTTAATTGAGCGTCAAAATAGGACACTCAAACAGTTATTTGGTAAAATTACTCTGAATCTGCCTTCTGAGACGAAGATTTATAAGATCGAGTGTGTCTGTAACATCTGTTGTCAGAACTGTTATAGTCTGATTCAGTCAGATGGGCAGTCTATGAGTTTTCATCAATATCTCTATGGTGTATGTAAAGTAAGGGATGGAAATATCATCATGTCAGGGGTGAAAAGTGCTCAGCTGGTCAACCTGTTACGCACAGTCGCAGAAAGCAATATAGGTTATAGTAATACCGTCAAATGCAATGTCAAATGGACTGGTCCATGAAAGTGTTATCATTTCTACTTAAGTATCTGTCACGTGATCACGTAAAGGCAGAATCTTTCCATTAACTATAATATCTTAATTTCAACAACAGCATGTGTATTCCTGACATAAGTATCGTATTCAACTTATGTATCATCAGTATATATCTTCATCATAGGTATCCGCAACACGAACATCTTCAGTACGGGTATCATTTTCAACTTATGTATTATTAATCATATATATCCATCGTGTGTATCCTTAACACGTATATCCTCACGAGGGGTATCATTTTCAACTTATGTATTATTATCATCAGGGACCAACATTTCCCAGTATCTCAAAGCTGTATTAAATTTCAAAAATGTGTCAGTCATTTTTTGACGATCTGTCTCGTGACTACGTAAAGACAGAATTGTCTAGTTTATGACAAAGTCAAAAATGCATATATAGCATAGGCATGTATCAATATCAAAGATCAACATCATCACTTGTATAGCAGAGACTAACTCCTGCCATCAGTCTCATAATCTCATCTTTGCGCAAAAATAAATTTCAGTAAATTTTTAAAACCATCTGTCACGCGTTTACGTAAAGACAGAAATATTTAATGTATAACATTATCCGAGGGACAGTAATGGCATATGCATCATGTGCAAACAGTAGTTTCACCATATCATGTAGTGTTTTATTTTCTTCTATGTCATAATCTTCAACTCAAATGTGAAGTCAGTCCTACTGTATGGCTCTGAGAACAACAAAAACAACAACCAAAAAGCTACTGACTTTTATAAACGGGTGCTTGCGTAGAAGAGAAGGACTGAAAGGGTATGACAAAGTCACAATTGTGGAATTGATGACCAGACAAGTGCCAGTGGAACAAGAGATGAGAAGAAGACGCTGGCGATGGATAGGACACACATTGAGAAAACTTGAGCGGATGGCACAGGACAGGAAGACTTGGCATGTGTTTGTTGAAGGCCTATGCTCCTTGGGGAGCTAAAGGGTATTGATTGATTGATCACGAAGACACTTTTTTTCGCTTTTTTCCGTCTTTGTTTTATAAAGTAAACATGTGTTTCTTATTCCATTTTATTTTCCCACTTTATTTGCTTTGCACTGGATGAACCAAAACTCGTTCTCTGTCGCAAGGGGTCATCTATTCAGAATAGATTTAGCGGTCAAGCCCGAAGTCATTTTATCTGAGCCAGGCCTCGCATCCTGACATCATAAATCAGAGAAATTGGACTCCTGGGATGTCGTAGAACTAAATTTAATGTCAAAGTGTTGTCACGTGCTGTCCTTCAAAGCATGTATATATTGCTTAGACCGCGCAGACTGCTTAGACCGTTATTGCCTCTTCTCGTTCCATCTTGGTCTACCCTGTTCAACCTGAAAGTTGGTTATAATTGGGGTATTTAGTGTCATTTTATTTACTAATTTTTATTCAATTTAATTAACTATTGTCTTTTGCAGTTTCTGATTTTTATTTATATTAGTATTTGTCAATTTTATTTACTTTTTTGTATTGTTTATAGATAACTATTGTCCTTTACGCTTGGTTTTAATTTGTATTAGTATTTGTTCATTTTGAGTTGTTGCCCTTTTTTAATACCTTGTTGTCTTTCCATGTCTTATGAGTAGTTAGTTTTTTGTTAATGCTTTGTTAGTTCTTGCTGCTTAATTTCTATTTAGTTGGATGTTTTTCCTGAAGTACTAACCTTATATGTTTTCCTTTGTGTTATGTATATATCTTTTAAGTATTGATTGGGCATCTCTTGGGGCATCTATACTTAAAACCTTATCACCTGTTAAGTCTATATTGTGATTTCTATAGTAAGTTTTTAATTTAAGCCTTTGTGTGGCAAATATTGTTAACGATCCTACACACACACACACACACACACACACACACACATATATATATATATATATATATATATATATATATATATATATATATATATAGTTAAGATAGGAATATGTATTGTTTATTTTGTGGTCAAAGGGAAACCATTAATTGTATATTCCTAGTTCAGGATGAGATTTTGCGGTTATCTCCCTTGTCTGGACGATGTCCGTTATTCTGTATGGCTATATTAGATGGCCTTATAAGGAGCGGTCTTGCTCTGATTTCACGGAAAGGTCTAGATTGTTCCGTGGCTAGCTACTTTGGGCTTAGACATGCGCAGTAAACTTGCGCGGGGAATTGAAGACTGGTTTTCCGGGCAGTCGTGGAAAAGTCTCCGAGCTGACAAGAGGTCATCGCTCGTCTCTGTCTATAATTTTGGGGAATGGAGCATTTGTAGGTGTTAAATGATATTGAATATCCCCCCTGTGATTATTCTGGCTAGTGATTGTATAGCCATGGATGTGAAGAAATGTGTTGTGTATTATTTCTAAATGGCAGACAGGTAAAGAGACTTTTTTGTATCTTATATTATTGCCAAGAACATTATTAAAATGCCTTTCTCCTAATGCGGAGATATTACTGAGTAAAGGAGACAGATGTTAGCCAGTTCTTTGAAGGAACCTTGCCGCATATACGGCTTATTTCTTGTAGGTTAGACCTACATGACCTGTCTGGTCAAGAGGAGTCAAGTGCTTCATTAAGGTGGGTTTCTCCTAATGCGGAGATATTAAATAGGAGAGACTGATATAGGCCATTTTGAGAATCACGCTCCTTGTACGGCTCAGGTGGAGCCCAGAACTTTATTGCTGAAAAATCACGCTGCTTGTACGGCTCATGTGGAGCCCAGAACTTTATTGCTAAGGTGGCTTACTCCGGGTGAGGAGTTATATATTATACAGAAGAGACTGAGCTAGATATTTTGAAGCAGTCTGCCATTCGTGCGGCTGATGTGGTAGTCTAGATCTACCTGACCTGCTTGGTCAGGAGGAACCAAGAACAGTAGTTATATGAAGCGCGCCAGTAGCGCGGCTTATTTGTTGCAGCCAAGGTTTACATGCAAAGTCTCCATGATGTTGAATACTATGAAATTGATGCTATTTACATGATTATATGTGCTTACATGACAGTGAATCGTTTGATGTCAGCGTATGTTACTGTTGTTCGTAATAAATGTCTGAAACGTCAACAGTCGTTTTCAATGCTATATGACTTCTGAGTTTGGTATGTACGGCATGGTATCATCAAGCAACCACCTACACTTCTACAGTATAACCAGGCCTATTGTACACACTTGCAACAGTTAACCACATTCGCAACAGTGGTGGCTTCCAGTCATTGAAACGTTACCAACGACATTCGTTTTTTTTAAGATCTATGCAACTTGTTCGTTACGTCCTTGATGATGTTGATCTATGTTCCATTGACGCTATCGGGTGATGTCCATGTCACTGTGAAATGCAATATAGCGTTACCAAAGCACCATGTCTTCCTGTGTTGATTCGTCATTGACATTATTGTCTTCCTGGCATCTTTGCAATTTTTGTCATTGTTGCAAATACCCGGCGTTGTCCAGAATGTTTGTACACCAAATCATTACTTCACAAGAAATCATTGTTCCAGCCAACGTCGGATGTCCGTACTTGCACCTGTGTTAACAGTTCCTGTTTTCCTCGTTGCTGGTAGTTTGAAGGACAGTGCCTGTTTTCGTCATTGCAGTATTCCTTCAGCGTTGGATCTTCTCTTCGCTGAACGGTGTTTGCTGAGGACTTCATCGTTGTTATTCTCGAAGCCAGGATTTCTTTTGCCAGTTACGATAAGTAGCTTTATGTTGTTTGTAAGCTGTGCCTCTGTATTGTGATCTAATTGAGCTTTCCTCAGAACACTATATTTTGTTTCATGGTACATGTTTTTGTATTTATATGTTATATTTATATTGATATCTCGCGGGCAAGGTTGGGCGGTGACTCCAATAGGGTGTCCCACTTAACCGAGGGCCTTCTGTAAGCGTTCTGTAGGGACCGTTGAGAATTTCAGTGGAAATCGCTAGCGACTTTTGGTTGCTATTTTTGTTTATTTGTGACGAGATGTGTTAGTGTTATTTTCGTCTATTTTTCTCCGTTTTTAGTTTTGAGTTTTTTTGTTTGTATTAGTCTTCCTTCTCTTTCCTATTATTTATTTCTATACACCTTTATATTTATACAATGTGTTGTCATTGTTTCATCGTATTATTCGCAGTTGTCATTACATTTTTTGCAACATTCTCTTTTAGTTCTGCTTTATCGTTCTTTTGATTTCTGCGAACGTTTTCATTTATGATTTATATCTTGTCCCTGTTACGTTTGTATGTACTGTATATGGGATTATACACTGTCAATATTATTATGCACATTATGTATACAATTAAGTAATTATATTAGTGACAAGTAAGGTAATTATACAAGTTCTGGTATAAAGACTTGTCACCCACTAAGTTGGGACAGAGTGACTGATACAAAGGGAGTTATTCAGTTGATAAATATTTATACAAGGTATTATATCATATTATTAGACATAATGTCTACCCTAGACTATTTCATTGAGCAAGGGAAAGCTTTTGGCAAGACTGGAGAAAAGTTAGAAGAATTTGCATTTGCTGAATATGGCAAGGCGCAGAAGGCTGAAGAGAAGAGACAGAAAATGTAATTTGAAAGACAAAAGATGGAAGCCGAGGAGAGAAAATTCAAAATGGAAGCTGAACAAAAGAAATCAGAAAGAGAGGCTGAAGCTGAACAAAAGAAATTAGACAGAGAAGCTGAACAAAAGAAATCAGAAAGAGAGGCTGAAGCTGAACAAAAGAAATTAGACAGAGAAGCTGAACAAAAGAAATCAGAAAGAGAGGCTGAAGATAGGAAAATACAATTGCAATTGGAAATGGAGCAAAGGAAATCAGCCGCAGAAGCTGAAGAGAGAAAACAGAAGTTAGAAGCTGAAGAGAGAAAACAGAAGTTAGAAGCTGAAGAGAGAAAACAGAAGTTAGAAGCTGAAGAGAGAAAACAGAAGTTAGAAGCTGAAGAGAGAAAACAGAAAATGGAACATGAGTAAAAAATGTTAGCTTTGGAGTTGGAAAAGATAAAGTTGGTGAATATGGGTAATTCACAAAATGATTCAAATAACCAAACATCTTCTAGTAAGATGAATGCTGGTACTTATAAGGTTAAATTACCTGCTTTCAACTCTACCTGTGATGATATAACGTTCTACCTGAATAGATTTGAACTTTCTTGCGAAACTCATAAGGTAGACAAATCGCAATATGTTGCACAACTGAGTGAAATACTTAAAGGTGAAGCATTAAATACTATAAGTATGGTGGAAGGGCCTGACAAGTTTAACTATGAGGTTGCCAGAGCGGCATAGTTAAAGAAATATCAGCTCAATGAAAACGGTTATCGTCTTCGCTTTAAGACTATGCTACCAGAAACTAGGGTAGAATTTTCAGAATTTATTTCAATGATACGTCTTACATTCACGCGTTGGGTTGAACTTTCGAAGACTGAACACACATATGAAGCCCTCATGGATTTATTGCTTCGTGACAAAGTCATGTCATCGGTTTATGAGTCTTTTCTTGCATTCTTACATGAACGTAAGCCTACGAACATAAAAGATATTGAACAATATTGTTGCCAGTATGTCACGGCATATCCAGAGGTAACTGTTAGTAATTCTAAAGTCAAAGAAGGTTTACCTGTGGCGTCAGCAGCACCATATGGTCCTATATTTCGTCGTAAATATCAAGGTGCTCAACGCAATTTTGACAAAAGGAGTAATCGTGATTCTGGACAGAACAAATGGGGTCCATCACGGAATGATTCTTCTTCGGGGAACTGGAGGCAATCTAATGGTCCTCAACAATTTAATTCCAACAATTATAGAAATTTTCGTAGGGGCAGCTTCAATCGACCCTATAATAATTTCCCTCGTAGGCAACAAAACCCATCTAGCAGATATGGTGATCAAAGGGGAAATGACAATCGCAACTATGGAAACGGGTATTCAAACCAGAATAATAATTGCAATAGATGAAATAACGATGATCGCAATAGGAATAATAGACGATAGATCGCAAAATAACAATAGATCTACGAATAATAGATCGTGTTGCCATGCTAATTGTGCTCAACATGAGCCACAGGGAGTGAATAATCAAAGTAATAATAATAATAATGTCGCTAATGCTAGTGCTTGCGTTGCTTTTGATTTTGAGAGGGCATCTCAAGGCCCGCAATGCACAACTTTGTTTCAGCCTACAGCGTTGACTACCTAATCCTCCTACATTGTCTACACGGAAGAAGGTTTGATTATATCCATACATAGGCCAAAAGTTTACATAGCCACATTGTATAGATAAAGATGTAGGATTGAATGTTATATATTATAAAATATTACGGTTATATAACAGAGTGTATCATTTGTATTTTCTCACAGCATATCAGGCTGTGATATGGAGAGTGTCAACAGCTTGCCAGCTGTATTAAGATGTGACGTCCTTGCTTTTTATTTAGCGTTGGATGCTTCTATTGATGTCTATGGCTCTCATTACAGTACACTATGCTTTGGAACTCCTGACTACATCGAGGATTCCTGCTTATTAATTAAATTTGTTGTACATTGTCACATGATATTATGTTAAATATATGTTACTTTGTAATCATAACCTTTCGAGGATATATACAGGTGTCCCTATATTGTAGTATATTAAGAGGATGATATCGTAATGACACCTCTATTTTTTGTAAATCATGTTGTATTTTTTTGGGGATATATGAAAGTAATATGTATGTTTTTTTCCCCAGCACTTCATAGTGCGATTGTGAGAACATAGTTTCTCTAAAGTTGTGAGATAATTTCTGTTCTCACCCGACGCTACATTGTGCGTCATGTTGGCCTTATGATTTGACGATGAATGTGTTGATGCTGTCTAGCTGCGCGTCATTTATACGCGGTAGGCTGGTTGGCTAAAGTATCATGCTCGCTATTTTTTGGGTTTTGGTCTTTATGTTTATTAGGGTTTATCATGTACACGGTTATATATTATTATGATATGCATTGATGTCATGCATTGTTTATTGTTTCTGATTACCGTGTCATAATCCTAGTCTTTTCCTTTTCTCCTTCTTTACATATCTCATCTTGCCTTTGTTTACTCATCGTCCTTCTCTGCTTTTGTCTCGCTACTATTTATACCTCTGTGTTTATGACTGTATATTTAGATTATACTTGTAGGTAGATATGTGTATGCTTCCGCCCTCCTTTGTTTCCAGTCTTTGTAATTTTGATAAAAAAAGATGTTATAATTTTTTTCCCGGTGGGTGCGGTAAACTGTTAAGATAGGAATATGTATTGTTTATTTTGTGGTCAAAGGGAAACCATTAATTGTATATTTTTAGTTCAGGATGAGATTTAGCGGTTATCTCCCTTGTCTGGACGATGTCCATTATTCTGTATGGCTATATTAGGATATCGTTCATACAGATGGCCTTATAAGGAGCAGTCTTGCTCTGATTTCACGGAAAGGTCTAAATTGTTCCGTGGCTAGCTACTTTTGGCTTAGACATGCGCAGTAAACTTGCGCGGGGAATTGAAGACTGGCTTTCCGGGCAGTCGTGGGAAAGTCTCCGAGCTGACAAGAGGTCATCGCTCGTCTCTGTCTATAATTCTGGGAAATGGAGCATTTGTAGGTGTTAACTGATATTGAATTTCCTCCCTGTGATTATTCTGGCTAGTGATTGTATAGCCATGGATGTGAAGAAATGTGTTGTGTATTATTTCTAAATGGCAGACAGGTAAAGAGACTTTTTTGTATCTTATATTATTGCCAAGAACAGTATTAAAATGGCTTTCTCCTAATACGGAGATATTACTGAGTAAAGGAGACAGATGTTAGCCAGTTCTTTGAAGGAACCTTGCCGCTTATACGGCTTATTCCTTGTAGGTTAGACCTACATGACCTGTCTGGTCAAGAGGAGTCAAGTACTTCATTAAGGTGAGTTTCTCCTAATGCGGAGATATTAAATAGGAGAGACTGATATAGGCCATTTTGAGAATCACTCTGCTTGTACAGCTCAGTTGGAGCCCAGAACTTTATTGCTGAAAAATCACGCTGCTTGTACGGCTCATGTGGAGCCCAGAACTTTATTGCTAAGGTGGCTTACTCCGGGTGAGGAGTTATATATTATACAGAAGAGACTGAGCTAGATATTTTGAAGCAGTCCGCCATTCGTGCGGCTGATGTGGTAGCCTAGATCTACCTGACCTGCTTGGTCAGGAGGAACCAAGAACAGTAGTCATATGAAGCGCGCCAGTAGCGCGGCTTATTTGTTGCAGCCAAGGTTTACATGCAAAGTCTCCATGATGTTGAATACTATGAAATTGATGCTATCTACATGATTATATGTGCTTACATGACAGTGAATCATTTGATGTCAGCGTATGTTACTGTTGTTCGTAATAAATGTCTGAAACGTCAACAGTCGTTTTCAATGCTATATGACTTCTGAGTTTGGTATGTACGGCATGGTATCATCAAGCAACCACCTACACTTCTACAGTATAACCAGGCCTATTGTACACATTCGCAACAGAGACGTTTGCAACATATATATATATATATATATATATATATATATATATATATATATATATATATATATATATATATATATATATATATATTTGAGAATTTTAGATATTATAAATGAAGTATAACCCTCTACACCTCGTTTCACGGGGTAGAAGAGGTTCCGATTATGAGATGAGATAAATGAAGTATGGAGAGAAGAACAACCACCACAACAATAGAAAGACAGTATTATTGTAAAGTTACCGAAGAAAGGTGATCTATCAGACTGTAATAACTGGCGTGGTATATCTCTATTATCTTCTTCTTCTTCTTCGATTCTTAACCACCGACCATCAAAGCAGTCAGTGGCCATCACGCCTAGTGGCGTCTTGATTCCACTTTGCACGGTCGGTGGCCATCCTTCGTACAGTGCCCCAACTCTGGTTCATTCTTTGCATCTCAGCCTCCACAGTCCTCCGCCAAGTTGTTTTTGGTCGGCCTCTCTTTCGCTTTCCTTCAGGGGTCCAAAGCATAGCTGTTCTTGTGATGGCATCGGGGTCTCTTCTGAGGACATGACCAACCCAGCTCCAGCGTCTGCCAGCTATGATGGTGTGCATGTCCTCTTGCTTGCTACGAGTAAGCAGATCTTGGTTGGTGATGGTATTCGGCCAAAAGATTCGGTGAATTTTTCTTAGGCATGTTGTGTGAAAAGAGGACAATTTTGACATTTCCTTCTCTGTGACTCTCCGGCATTCCGCACCATAGAGAAGCACAGAAAGCACGCAACTCTGGTATAATCTTAATTTTGTGCTTGTGCTGTATTGGGAGGACTTCCAGATGTTTATTTAGGCTAAAGAAGGCTGTTCTTGCCTTATTCATTCTGATGTTGATGTCTTTGCCTGCCCCACCGTCTGGTGTTACTATGCTTCCTAGGTATGTGAAGGTATCTGTCTGTACCAGTTGCTGATTCCTTACTGATATGGGCTCAGGGTTGCTCACATTGAGCGTCATGACCTCAGACTTCTTTAAATTGATGTTCAAGCCCACCTGCTGGCTAAATTTATTAAGTCTATCCGTTTTTTCCTGGATGTGTTGATGTGAATGTGCCAGCAGTGCAATGTCATCTGCATATTCCAGATCTTCCAATGTAGAAAATGTAGTCCATCTTATTCCTCTTGGACTGCCCTCTGTTGTCTGGCGCATCACCCAGTCTATGACTGTTAAAAAAAGAGTGGTTGATAAGGGGCATACCTGTCGTACTCCTGTCTTCACCTCGAAGGTTAGGTTGCTCTGCCCAACACTACACGTAAAGTTGGCATAGAGGCTTTTTATGATTGTCACTATGCAGCTTGGAATTCCATAAGCCCTCAGTATTTTCCATAAACTGTCCCTATGTATGCTGTCAAAAGCCTTTTCAAAATCAACAAAATTTATGTAAAGCTGTCTTTGCCATTCTGAGCACTGCTCTATAATGTTCCTGAGAGTGAATATATGGTCTACACATCTTCTGTTCTTTCTAAATCCTGCTTGTTCTTTCCTCAGTTTGTAGTCTACTGCCTTTGAAATTCTCTGTATAATTATCCTGCCTAGTATTTTGCTGGGAACTGAGAGAAGAGTGATTCCTCTCCAATTATTGCAGTCTGCAAGATCTCCCTTTTTGGGCAATTTGACAATTATTCCTTTGTTCCACTCTGATGGTGTTGTCCCCGTTTTCCACACTTGTGCAAATAGTGGTTCTAATAGTTCTGCTGCTAGCTCAGGGTCTGTCTTAAAAAGCTCTGCATTTAAGTTATCATGGCCCGGAGCTTTACCGTTCTTTAACCCTTTGATTGCTGTGATGATTTCTTCTTTTCGTGGAATGTCTGTATTTACAATCTAGATCGTTTTCAGCCTCAGGAACATTCAATTGTGTCTCTGGTATTTCCTTGTTCAGAGTTTCTCTGAAGTGCTCTGCCCATCTTGTTTCCTGTCCCTCTGCTGTCTTGATGAGATTTCCTTGCTTATCTCTTACTAATGTAATATTGTTTGCACCTTGTTTTCCGCTGATGAATTTAGTTATTTTGTATACTGTGCTTTGTTCATTTCTCAGTGCTGCCTCTTCTGCCTGTTTTGCAAGATCGTCTAGGAAATTCCTTTTGTTGGCTCGGGTTTGGCGATCTCTATTATCGGTACCTGGAAAATTATTATGTTGCATGATGTTAGAAAGACTTAAATTGCATGCTGACGAAAAGATCAGAGAAGAACAAGCGGGTTTCAGGCCGAAACGATCATGTATTGATCAAATATTCACACTAAGAACAATTATAGAAGAATCAGTGGAAAGGCAATCGCCACTTATTATCACCTTCGTCGATTTTCAAAAAGCCTTTGATAGTATACACCGCCCATCATTGTGGAAGATACTTACAATCTATGGTTTTCCAACAAAATATGTGAATATAATCAAAGCGCTATATGACAATGCAAGATGTTGTGTTAGAACAAATAAAGGGAATACAGAATGGTTTGCAGTAGAAACAGGGGTGAAACAAGGCTGTATTATGTCACCACTACTTTTTGGAATAGCTATTGATTGGGTTATGAGAAACTATACCCACAATGAACAATTGGGTATAAAATGGACAAATGGATTTCGCAGATGATGTAGCATTCTTAAGTTCAACACCAAGACAATCCCAAGAAGCAATAAATAATTTGTGTCATCTCTCGGTTAAAATAGGTCTCCAAATAAATGCCTCTAAAACTAAAGCTATGAACTTTTCTAACGAGACCTTTGATATCATCTTGAACGGGGAAAAACTACAGAAAGTTGAAAGTTTCAATTATTTAGGCAGTAAAATGACTCAGGATGGTGACACAACAAGAGAAATCCATACTAGAATTGCTTTGGCAGCTAGCGCCTTCAATAGATTATCTAACATTTGGAAATTACGATCATTGAATATACATACCAAGCTTCGTCTGTTTAATTCAAATGTTATCTCAGTGTTAACATACGGCTGTGAGAGTTGGAAAATAACAAAAATCATTGGAGAACAAGCTGAATACATTCGAGAACAAATGTCTTAGAAAACTCATGAACATCAGTTGGAAAGAATTCAAGACTAATCGACAAATAAGAGAAGACTCTAGGCAGAAATATGTCTACGACTATATAAGGAAAAGACGATGGTCATATATCGGTCATGTCCTACGAATGCAAAACAACAGAATACCACTACAGGCGCTCACTTGGGTTCCTGAGGGTAAGAGGAAAAAAGGAAGACCAAAAGAAACACTCGGAAGAACAATAATAAGAGAAGGAAGAACGTTGGGCCTAAATAATGTGCAAGAGCTAAGAGGAGTGGCGTCACAACGAACAACCTGGAGAGCACTGGTTTCTGCCTTATGCACCGTGTTTGGTGCTTAAAGAATTTATTATTATTATTATTATTATTATTATTATTATTATTATATATATATATATATATATATATATATATATATATATATTATATATATATATATATAAATATATATATATATATATATATATATATATATATATATATATATATATATAATTGCTTTTTACATAATATTACAAACATCATGTGCATCATTTAAATACAAGGTCAAATTTAAATACAGATAAAAGTCATATACACTCGTACACAACCACTTCTACCAAAAGCTACTCTCATGAACAAAACAACAAAACAACCAACATGTGATATATATATATATATATACTCAAGACTAAAAGAAACGCACATGGCATAAAATGTTATTTTCAAATATAAGCAACAAACTTAAAATAACGAAATTTGCGCACATGAAGTGTCTGAATGTTTATTAACGTTTTCACATCAATACTCACAATTATCGCCCCCCATGAGATCGCACTTCTGCATATTCTGAAGTACCAACAAAATATCCAACTGCACTAGAGTTTGTTCAAACCACAGCGTGAATGTCTTAATATCGGGTGTGTCCCCCCATAGCTCTGGCACATTCTTGAAGACGATTAGGCATCGACCTCAACCAAGTGTTGAATGGTTTCCATCGGGATGGCATTCCAAGTTCTCTGTAGAGCGTCTCTCAGCTGCCGTTGATTGTGAGAGGCCTGTAGTTGTACATGTCGTCCCAACACGTCCCAAAGATGTTCGATACAGTTTAGGTCAGGTGAAACGGCAGGCCACTGCATAACTCGAACTCCATTCTGCTGCAAAAATCCCTGAGTAACACGAGCGGAGTGTGGCTAACATTGTCCTGTTGAAACACCATTCTGGCGGCGCCTCCGTTTGCTGCCAACAGCGGAAGCAGGTGGGGTCTGAGTACTTCATCCACATACCGCTGGGCAGTTAAGGTGCCGTCGATAAAGATGAGTCTGGACCTGAATCTGTAATTGATGGCAGCTCATACCATCACAGATGGACCACCATAGCGATCTCGTTCAATGACACAGTTGTCTTCGATTCGTTCTCCTGGTCGTCTGTAAATTCGAATTCGGCCGTCGTTGTGGTGTATGAAGAACCGACTTTCGTCGGAAAAGACCACGTCTCGCCAACTTTGACGCCCTTGATAGCCACGGTTGAGAGCCCAGTCCAATCGTGCCTGCCGGTGTGGAGCTGTGAGGATCTGTCCGGTGTAGGGTCTATGGCATATGATCTGAGCTTCCCGTAACCTCCTGCGCACGGTTTGACCACTGATGGTGTTGCCACGAGTTCCAATGGTTATTCTGGCTGTGGCTACAGCGGGCATGAAGCGGTCTGGCTCATTAATGCGCCGAATGGCCCTGTCTTGCCTGTATGTCGTAACGCGTGGAGTGAAAAATGGTGTGGCAATGTGCACTATGGCAGTCGGAAAAGTCTCAACTGTCCCACCGAATGTCACACATTTCACCATTTTACCTGTTGGGCAAGATGGATGGACTAGAGAATGTCTAATCCCAACAGTCGTGCATCCAGAATCAAAGAGAACTGAGACTGGATTATTATTTATAAATCCTTTATGTAGGGTAAGAGACCCTCTTCCGTCGTGTGCAGACAAGGCAGGAAGAGTAGTCGGAAGAGGATGACCGCAACTTAAGGTACTTATAGCTGTAGGCTGGAACAAAGTTGTGCATCGAATGCAGTTAAGGGTTTTTGACTGTGGTCTTTTTGCGCTGGACGCCATGACTGGTCTTGTTTTTTGGTCGAGCGGTTTTCCGCCCACCAGTTTTTTTTTTTGTTTTTTTTTTTGTGTTGTTGGGTGGGGGGGGGGGGGGGTGGTTGGGGGGGGTTAAGTTTGTGCTGTGGGTGGTTTTTTTTTGGGGGGGGCGCATGAGGTGTCTTGCTTCTTTGTCGATCGGTTTACCGCCCACCCACTAGTGGGAGTGAGGCGATTTGTGGATTATGCCGAAGAGATGCCCTCTTTTAAAGGGAGGATCTCCGCTATTTTTTGTTCTGTCAGGGATGTGTAGTCCTCTTAATGGATATTTCGTTTATTCGAGATAATACCCCTAGTGTTTCCCACATGTCGGGAGGCGTGATATTTCTGTGTAATTGCATGAGAAG
>JAMPIV010018542.1:0-135813 GCA_024509875.1 Oreohelix idahoensis
GAAATGTGGTGTGGATAAATTAGGTGGTTGGGAATTATTGTATGGGGGGTAGGTGGAAATATAGTTTGAGTAATGTGTTTTATAGGAGTAGTGGGATGAGGAAATTTGAGTTTAGGTATAAGATAATGGGTGGATGGGGGGGGGTTTTAGTGATTTGTTGAAAATGATATGGAAAAGGTTTGATAATAGGGTGTAATATATTTGGGGGTAGGTAAGATATTGAGTTATGTGTTTTAGAGGGATGTAGGGGGTATGAGGAAATTTTATTTAAATAAAGGGTGGGTAAAGGTGGAGTATGATGAGGTGGGTAGGGGGGGGGTGGGGGATGGGTGTTATGTGGTTGGGTTGGTAGGTGGGTGTGGGGTGGTATGGGTGTGGTGGTTGAAAGAGTGTGGGGGGGTTGATGGTTTGGTTTGGGGTGTATGTGGGGGAGTTGGGTGGATTGAGGGAGGTGGGAAGTGGGGGATGGTTGTGTTAAAGGGATAGTAAAGGATGAAGTTGGGTTTGGGGAGTTTGAGAAGTGTATATTTTTAGATTGTTTAAGTTTTTATGTTAAAGAAGTCCATCTCCTATTTACACCTTATCTAAAGTGTAATCTATAACTCTGTCAGTCCACTATCCCTTGTCGATTTCACTACTATTGTCCAACTCGACACATACTCTACACTCTAACTCAACCACGACAGTCAGTAAAGAATAAATAAAATCTATTACAATAACTAAGACAGCATGAACCAAAACGTTTCCTAAACCTCAGTTAAAATACAATTACTTAATATATAATATGAAATAATTAAATTAGTGTGAAGAATGTAACGTAAGGTCAACCAGGTAGAGATGTGAACTAAGAGAATAATATATATTGGTATGTCAACACAGAGAAAATTAGTATGTGAATAATGTGATTTAAGTATGGGAACAGAAACATCAGAACAAAGTGAAAGAAAAAATTTTTTTTAAGTAAGAGTGGACAGAATAAGGGAAGTAAGTACGAATAATAATAAGGACAAAAATAAATCATGAGTTATCTATCCGAAAGTATTTTCAGACAAATGGGCAAAAATTTTCAAAGAAATTTAGATAACATGTTATAGGAAAAATAATAAATATCTATATCAACGACAATAGGAAGTATAATTAACTAACTAAAGAAAGAAAGAATAACGTATGCATTAATTAAAATTATTAATATCACATGATATTTCCATAAGGGATAATATAGTCTAATATTCTCTAAATCCAAGAGAAAAATCACTCCAAAATCGGTTTATATCACGAAGTCAGGAGCAATGGATAAGCAATGTTATTCTCATCAAAGTCAATAATGACACTGCATATTACAAAGTACAACGTTTCAATCCAGCTCCTAAAATTCCTGGCAAGTATTTTGAATATATTGAAGGTACACATTCTCGCTATATTTCAGTTCAGTGGAAATTCGATCACCGAGTGCAGGTAGATCTCAACGAATCGTTCAGCAAGATCTTCATAGACAAAATAATTTGATGTCAATCAATGTACGAAACATGTACTATCTCAGGGCTACAAACGTGAGTGACTTTCATGCATTAAGAATATGTACGACTGTTAACAAATGTCACGAATTACTTGAATGTTTCTTTCGTTGAGTAGCAATCAGTCTTCAGATATTAATGGTGGATTTCTTGATAGCAAATCCGCCACTACGTTATCAGATCCAGGTATGGACTGGATTTCAAAGTTAACCGGCTGGAACAAGATTGAGAAGCGCGCGAGCTTAGGGTTTCTGTGATTAGCCCGCTTCAAAGCAGCAACCGACTTTTGATCCGTCTGTATTATGACGGGCGCTCCAAGTAAATATCGCTCTAGTTTTTGTATTGCCCACACAACAGCAAGCAATTCCTTCTCAATCACTGAGTATTTCTGTCTCTGATAGTTTACGAGATACGTATAAAGTTGTGTGAAGAATTCCATCGTAGTCCTGAAGGAGACTGGCTCCCGAACCGAGATTACTGGCATCTGTACGAAAAATATATTCTTTTTTAATACCTGGTAACATCAAGATAGGAGGTGTAGAACAAATGTGTAAAATTTGATTAAACGCAATCTGGCAATCATTTGTCCAGTGTACTTTCACTGGAAGACCCCCACGTAAAGGAAAGTACAGGTCAGTAGGGATAGTGAATAGAATAACATAAGTGGGATCGAACCCACGACTCGCGTCATCAGCACGAAATAGTGTGCTGGGCGAAAGTAACCGAGTATCGAATAAAAGATCATGGAAATGAAAGTGACTATAGCGTCGAGTAATAGACAGACAAAACAACTCATGCTGTATGGACTGAGCATGAGGATAATGAAGAACTAAACTAATGTCTATCACAAGCATGATAGCAAGAATATAGGGACATAAAGACAAAGTGCCAACGTTTAAAGGACATAATACATTTACTGTAGCAGATAAGCATAAATGAAACAAACCAGGTAGGAGCACATGACTAGGAATGATGGAAAGTGATGACTGGACTTGCTGAGTCATCAAAGGATGTGACAAGAAATGCAAATATAAACGTGCTAATATCTTCGTGAAGCAGAATCAGGTACTAGTTGTACATTGAGGGAACGGTGGTGAAAATAAGCACCATTGTCCCTCTCAACAACCATACGAGCGTCCCTATTTGTATAAAAAGAAACTAAAGCCTCGTTATACTTGAGATTGGAACATGGCAAAAGACGCACAAACTTGACGCCTGCAGTCAAGTGAAAAAATTCACCCAGTGATTGCCTTGTGGTTCCTGGTGGCAGATTTCGCACAAGAATGGTGCGTGAATATGCACCGTTACCAACATAAGTTGTCCCATTGTTACAAAACTGTGAGCAGGGGTGTTGTGTAACTCTAGTTGACTGAGGAATATTGAAATTTCTTTTTCTCATGCATGTCGAATTCCTTCCATAGGATGAATCATACTGTTGGAACTGAGTATGATTCCTAAAACCATAATAGGTATCTGAGCATTGTGGTTTGGAACCTGACACAAAAGACTTCCTAGCAGGCATTACTAAACTCTTAACCCTAATACGTGCACCTGGCTCAGTATGAATAGGTGAATGTGTGTTCTGAACCAAAATATTATCAGGAGTATTAGTCCACCTCTGGTTAAGGAATTTTTCATCAGAGGGGATAACTTTCTTTGTATTTAAACGAGGAGGTACATATTGAGGGTGTTGACCGTTATTCTTAACAACATGAGTCAATCGACGCTGGTCTGTTGACTGATCATGTACAACAGCAGCTTTATGATTGACATGTCGCCATGAATCAATCCCATATGTGGACGTGTTATCAACTGAAACACGACATCAGATTGACATCGAGGAAATGTATATCTCCCACGGAATGATCTTATAAACTTTCTCGGGTGTGATGATCCATTAACATCATCCTTAGTACTGATGGCACGTCGATCAGTACCCCTATCAACGTTACTGCGAGAAAATAATTTCTGGTGCAGTACCAAATCCAGTAAATCCTCAACCCTACCTCTTAGTTTAGCAATTTCATCATTTTTCCGTGAGAGTTTCTCACTTTGATTAGCATTGACTTTTCCGAAGTCAGTAGATAATTTCTTCTCACTACTGAGTAAGGAATTAACTGAAGACAACTTTGCTGAACGTTCTTCAATTTGCTGCTGCCTTGCATTTTCCAGTTCAGAATATTTGTCTTTTTCATTCAAGAGTAATGTTTCAAAGGCAGTTACCTTGTCCTCAGTTGAACAAGCAGCATTCAAGGTTGACATAGCATTTATATTGTGAGATTCCATTTCCCATTTTTCACGCTCTGCTTTCAACCGTATACATTCTGAATTCAAATTTTCATAATCTGGTTTCAAATTATCATATCTTGATTTCATATCATGAAACAATGTCCTAGATGTCTCATTACTTCTCTGAGACTCGATATTAAACTTCTCATTGTCCTCCCTCAGTAGTTGTAATTCATGCATGTAATAATTCTCCCTAACCTTATGGTGCTCTATCGTCCGTTTCAATGCATCCAACTCAAGATTGACATTTTCCCAAGTATATAGATTTCTTTCATCATAAAAAAGTGTGGATAGTAACTTAGCAAGTCTCAGTGCTTTATCCCTTGAATCTCCATATCCAAAATGAATAGCGCATAGTCTTCAAGATCACAGCTCTCCTGAAGTAAGAACTGTTCTGTGGCATACTTCTCACAGCTTGCACCAAATAAACGCAATCTTTTGCCCTCCCGGAGAAAATAATCCAATGTATCCATTGCAGCCATTGTAATAAATATTGTGCCTTACTCAGTCAGAAAATATAGTGGCTATTATTTTTATAGCAATAATTTACAATGCAAATTTATTATTAATACATTAGAATGAAAGAAATAGTTAAAGTAAAGAAAGTAATATACAAAACCATATCACACCACAAGATCAACTGACACACGAAGAAACGTTAGCAGTAAACAAATAAACTTCTAATAATGAAACAAAGACGAAACCAGCAAATTAGGTCAATCTACCACAAAAAACCTAAAAATAGACGTAGACAGGACCCGACGGAAAAAGAACCAGTTGATTTGTAAAACTAAGCGGGAGCAAGGTTAAACCTACAAATTATGAACAAACGATGACACAACTAAGAAAAAGGAAACTAGAACTGAATGCATATACAAGACAGATGGACAAAACGTCACAACTAATATGAAATATCAGATAAGAAAAACGGTGGTCAGTACTTCGGTGAGTTTTGCTCAAGCCGGAATTACCACAGTTTGAAATATCCAAAATGTCCCTACACAAACATCTGACATGAGCCCGAATTAGCTTCGAGATGAACCTCGTTTGTCAGATCGACCTCCCAACCGCCCACGAAAAGAAAACAGACATGAATATGTATACAGAAAGACACAGAATTCATAAAATTACGTAAGGGTCTGCCAACAGTAACCTGGTAAAAAATTTATGCACAGACAGGTTACTTAGCTTAAACAGCTGAACAATCCTCGCCGACGCCAGTATACACCATGGAAGGCTTCGCTAGGAGGCAGACTGGTGGCTAGAAACTTGTAGACCCTTCAGGTACAGTAAATGGCAGTCCCGAACAATTGATATAAGGCCACGGCAAACTTGAAAGCCGACATCTGATACAAGGTTTCATACAAGACTTGAGCAGCTGACATCTTGCAGGAAAATGTGCGTTGGCATGACGTCCAGTACGCATGCACAGTATAGCTGGAATTTATGCAAATTGGGGCCAACGGTAAAGTTCGTACAATATCTTGGAAAATGTTCTCAGTCAATGTTCCACCAATTTCAAATGATAAAATCCTTGACAATACGAATCCCTACATTGGAACACCATTTTCTCACTGTTATGTTGGGGTTTTTTGTGTGTAAGATATGTTGGTATAATCGTGCTGATACGGAGGTGAATGACATGGGTGTCAAAGCAGTGTATTCAATTGTATATAAACTTGATAAGATCTTCGTGGATGGGTCCACATAACATGACATGTTTATTCAGGATATTCATTTCATAGTAGGACATGCATTAATAATCATCAGCAAGGCATAGAACGTCTCAGTCTGTTTAATTCACCTGTACAAATCTAGCCGCTGTACTAGAGATGCCTAAAGAGGTTAACATGTAAGTAATGTGAGCCAGAGATGACGATGCTAAAAGTTGATAGTAGACTTACTTTCTACAATTTACGGAACTTCTCCATAAGTCCGGAGTCATCATAAATAAAGTGGCGGCCTCCAAAATATACATGCCACTTGACAAAGTACTTGAATCCTCTACCGAAAACGGCAGCTCATAAACCACGTCTGACTAGGACGAATAATTCTAACAGAAGGCTTCGAACTAACGGTCTGCATATATTAGTGCAGAACTTATTATGTCATAATCACCTAGTGACGAAAACCTTATATCGCGTTCACTTACAATTGAAATGGTGCAAAATACATCATGTTGGCCCCAGATAGAATTGTTACCGCGTAGATTAAACTGCTAACAAAACTACGTGTGGTCAACATGTAAAATACATTATAATCTTCTTTAACAAGTACTATGGTATAACAAATCATGCCTAGCATGTCATCAGAATGTTATTAATTGCATTTGTGTTAGAGACATTTTTTGTTGTTGTTGAAATATTTGGTTATTGGACCTCGCCAAGGACACAGACTGGGAACGTGGTTGAATCCACATTCTCGTACTCTGGGTGCCACTTGATGTTCTTGTGATTTGAGATCACAACGCGGCCTATACTTTTGATAGACTCATATGACAATGCCGAGTCAATTATTGGTAGAAAAAGAGTGAGGAATGTCCTGCTCTGTTGTTTCGGGCCCATAGATGGTTGAGGCGTGAGAGGAAAGCTCTCTGTGAAAGCGCCAGGCATTATAGTATGTACAGGAATCGAGGTCCTGGGTAATCATCCAGCGTCCGGAACGGTGTTGTGTCGGTAGTGCGTTGGGAGTTCCGCACTACATAGACACTACATATTTTATTTTTTTGATTATTGAAATCAGTATTGTAATTTTTCTACTATGACATTGCTGTTGTTTTTTTTTTTTTTTTTTTTTTTGTACTGCTACAGTGATAATGTACGTGGCAGATATTTATTAATGTTGCAGGGACTAAACTGGTCCACCCTTTGGAAAAAAGTGTTTTTTTTTAATGAGGGGAGGGTAGTGTCACGAACAGTTAAAGAGTGACATTTTTGTGAATCTCACAAGATGGTTACATGAGTTGTTGTGAACTGTTCGTGAGTGATACAGTGTGGATATGAGAGAGTGTGAGTAAAGGTCAAAACATGAAGAGTGTGTGGAGACTGGTAGGAGAAAAGCAGTTGAATAAGGGACGTTGTCGAGTGAAGCAGAAAGTGAGATGACGAGATTATGTTCAAACATCAGTGCTATTGATGGTATCAGTTGTGCTAGAGCAGATTCTATAGAGCGTTATTTGTACCATATGCATCACACTATCCATGTGATTGTAAAACGGTTAGTGTAGTATTAAATGTTTGGAGATTGACTCGGCATTAGTGATGTTTAATTATTACTCGTCCCTGTTGGTGTCCCTGTGTTACTGTGATGTAAACTGCTAGACAATGAGTCTGACACGGACGGCATACAGCTAACTGTATTTGTTGCATGTTTAGGCCTATACATACTTCATGCCCTAGTTCAGTAGGAACTAGCTCGTGTCATATATATATATATATATATATATATATATATATATATATATATATATATATATATATATATATATATATATATATATATATAAGGGAAATCAGCAGGATGCGATGATATACCAACTGAACTAATCCAAGCAGGAAAAGAGGCCAGTGTCCTCGTTTATCATGCACTATGTGTGAAGATCTGGAACAGAGCAATCTGGCCCAAAGCATGGAAAAGATCTGTGTATATCCTTCTCCCAAAGAAAGGCAATTTAAAACTGTGTACCAACTATCGTGCTATTGCTTTAATACCAGCAAAATCCTTTTGCGGATTATCATGAAGAGGATAGAAAGACAGTTAGAACATGAAATACATGAAGTACAGGCGGGTTTTAGACAAGGCAGAGGTACGAGAGATCACATTTTTAATGTGAGAAACATCCTCGAGAAATGCAGAGAATACAATGTAGATCTTCATGCCTGTTTTGTAGATTACACCAAGGCCTTCAACTGCGTACAACATCAGAAATTGTGGAACATCATGAGAGACATGGGGTTTCCAGCGCATTTGATCCATCTTATTGAAACACTATACCATGAACAACAAGCAGCTGTCAGGGTAGCGGGGGAAACATCAGGATGGTTTGAGGTGAAAAGGGGAGTAAGACAGGGTTGCATCCTCTATCCATACTTGTTTAACATCTATGCAGAAAATATAATGAGAAATGTTCGGAGTGACCAAAAATGTGAACATTGCGATCCGTTCACAATTGGTGAAAATGCGATCCCAGAACTCAGGTACGCAGATGACACAGTTATTCTTTCAAACAATGCCAAGGGACTAGAACAGTTAATCCTGTCTGTCAAAAGACACAGTGAGGATCAGAACCTTTTTCTGAACAAAAAAAAAAAAACAAAGATAATGTCCACAGACAAAACAAGATGCCAACCAAAAATTACCATCAATGATGAGGAAATTGAAAATGTCACAAATTTTGAATATCTTGGCTCCATAATTAACAACAATGGAGACTGCTCAAAAGAGGTCAGAAGGAGACTGGCCATAGCAATGCAGAGGTTAAACAAAATGAAGAACCTATGGCATAACACCAGCAAATTAATAAAAGTAAAACTTCTGAGAACGTGCATCTTTCCGGTAGCAACATATGTATGTGAATCATGGACCATTACTCAAACATTAAAGAAAAAAATCGAATCTTTCGAAGCAAAGTGTTACAGAAAAATTCTCAGAATATCTTGGACCAAGAAGAAGAAAAATATAGACATCCTACACGACTTGAACATCGAGGAAAACTGGCTGTCGTAAATTTATTTTGAGAGAAAGAGTCTTAGAAATAGTAGTCCGGTTTAGAGTGTAGAATGATGGTGAAAAAAGCTCCGTGATAGAAATGTAGAGATTAAATAGTTGCTTCCCAGAGTGCTGGAGGAGAGTAAAGACAGACTTATTTACGACAAATCGTTTCTCTCAATCTACTCTTCAGGCTCATACTGGTCAAACAATTATTTGCCAGTTTCCAGACACGCACCTGCTCTCACACCGATTTGGTGCTTCAGACACACAGACGACGTGGATACAACTATCTTAAACAAATAGGGGAAATTTTATGGGCTTTGGGTAGTCAACACCGTAACGATTAAGTTTATGATGTTTATTAACCAAAAAAAAAAGGAATCAACTCACAAACAAATATCAAGTGTTACATAAAATTATCATAAGTACAGAAAATGCAAATAACAAGGTGGCGAGGGGGTGACGAAGATTGGTATCGACTAAGCCCGTCCCGCTTATTATACAAAGATAAACCCAGTCCAAAGATAAATAGTTATCAGGAACGTAGTTAAGTTAACCTAATAGTGAAGTTAATTACTCTGAAAAGAGGTGTTACAAAATTAGGTATAGGTGGTAGAAAGAATCCTGTTCTTCCCAATTGTTCTTCCCTTTACTAAGTAAATGAAAAGGAGGGGGTTTTAAACAGAGTTAACGAATTATCAACTATCCCACTTAAAGGAACAATGTAGGGTATACAGAAAAGATATATATTACCAGGTAAGCAAGTTAACAAAATGGTTACAAAAAAAATTAAATTTCCTGTCATTCATGCACACGCGTGAGGATCCACACTCATATATTCACACACTTACCGATTACAGCATCAGACAATCCAATAGAATTATATAAACAGCAATTACACTTTTGACATGTGAACTCTCTAGTACTTCGATGTCCCGCCCCAGATGTAGCGAGGTTGGCTGATCGCAACTATTCCCACTATATCGCTGGATTTGAAGCCTAAGAGTTATTGTGTTTTATTATATAAAAGGAGTCTATGGGATGGCACTGACACAGTTCGACACAAGGGTGAAAATGAAGTGTTCTCTTTAATCTTCCGCTATGGTAAAATTCCTTCAATGCGTGATGATAGTAATTGACCGGAAAGTTTATTAATCCAGTGAGGAAAAAACTTAAGCCGTCACCTTTCAGGAAAATATGTACTCTTCTCACAGTAAGGCAGTAAATCAGGTATCGCAACTGGCACTGTTCAACTTCAAGGTTATCTTACAGATTTGTAATCTTAGTATGATGATAGTTCTTGAAATAGTCTTGGGTAGGCTTTCTTTCATATAGTTATGATAGCTAGGTCGCATTGAACCGCCAAAAGATTAAATTTAAAAAATGTTTCATCAATATGTCTGGAAAGTTTTTAAGATGATTTCTTTATTGCTTTCTTAATGCTGGGATCGCACAGGTTACGATAACTCTGTATGAAAGAAAAAAGACATGTAATATACCGAAAACAAATAACCTTCTAAAGCGCGATGAATTTCCCGTTAAGACTATTTATGAATATAGGACTTAACTAAATTTATTAATTATAAATTCCTTCGCGACTTTAGAAGTTAATTTAAGCATTTTACATCTATTATCTTTTGGAAAATATGTATAAAAATCCAGATAATCTAGGATTTCAAATATCAGCGCTAGCTTTCCTGAGATCCCCCCCCCCCAGTCCGTTTCTTTGATCGTGGTCGCTGCTATCTGTTTGATTCTGGCGCCGCCCCCTCTGGGCCAAGTTAATGAAAATACTGCATATGATTGCTCAAGAGATGACCATGGGTGTGATTTAATCTCTTCTTAAATCAATGCGATGACCAGAATGAACGGTATATAAACTGTCCACATATCAATCAGCCAGCGTGTTGCCAATCTGCGTGGAAAGGTTGCATAGCTAATGAGTCCAGGTGAAAAGAAAAATCCCGTTTGACGAAAGGTTACAATATTTCGGGGGCACTGATGTTATCCAAGAGGTCGTTACGAAGAGTCGTATCATCTCATCCAACACTTCAGGGGTACCGATGTTATGAGAGGGTTCTCACCATCATCCTAACAAATTCAGGACGGATGAGTTCGTCTGTCACACTGGCTCATAAACAATATCATGTCCCGGAAACTGAAATATTTTGGCCGCATTAAACGTCATAGTGGCTTAGACAGAGCAGTGATGGAGGGTATGGTACCAGGAAGGCAAGACAGGGGCCGACCAAGACGACGGTGGACACAGGACATTGAAGACACCTTGAACATGACAATGGAGAAGGCACAAGGACTGGCTAGAGATCGAGAGTCTTTCAGGCGGGCTGTGATGGGTGCGACGTTCTGCAATGGACATGCTACACGATGATGATGATGATGATCTATATATATATATATATATATATATATATATATATATATATATATATATATATATATATATATATATATATATATATATATATATATATATGAGGGGAAGTCAGTAAGTAGGTCACAAACTATTATGGGATAGCTGAAAATTGTAGTTGGTAGTTTCTAAAAGTGTCATTAGGTAGCAGCAACATCCAGCTTAATGATTACTTTAGGTAGCAGACGCTATGTGTCGCATGCGCAGGTCATATAAAAGAGGCGACCGTGCTCGTGGAGTGTACGACCGAAGAACAGCGTGCTGTTGTGCTTTTTTCCTGCAAAGGATATTCATAAAGAAAGGTTTACTGTTTACGGTGAGAAGTGTTTGTCGCGTAAAGCGGTACATAACTGGGTCGATAAATTTTCTCAGGGACGCTAAACAATTGCCGATGAAGACCGATCTTGTCGTCCTCTTCAGATAGCGACAGAAGCATCTGTGCGGCGGGTGGGGGAGATGATTCGAGCTGATTGGCGAGTAACGATAGACAGTATAGCAACTGCAATGGGTGTTCTCATATTTGAGCCTACAGCATAATGCACGATCGTTTGAATTTCCGGAAAGTGTGCTCACGTTGGGTGCCCAGATAACTGACTCTTCTTCTTCTTTTATCCTTAGCCGCTGACCGTCAAAGCAGTCAGTGGCCATCTGTTAAGGTATTATTATGTATATTACATGTTGGCCTCATTTAGATTTGTTACTAGTTTAAATTTACGCGCTAACATCTTTATCTGAAGTCAACATGATGTAGTTTACACTATAAGATATTGTCAGTGAACGCGATTATGTGTTGACATCACCAGGAAAGGATGACATAGTGAGGTGCTGCACTAATGCATGCAAACGGTATTTCTTGGCCTTTCGTCGTTTGAATCCGTCTAAGCAAGACGGTTATCACTACTTCAATGAGTCCGCTTGCCGGCATTGCTAGTATACAGGCGGCCAGACATGTGACGATGAAGCACTGAATATAGGAGACTGATTTGATGTATGTACAAGATGATTGCCATGAACTTGTTATGATGCCTCGTCATTAAATGTATTTTGTCCGTGGACCCAAACACGAATAGCGTTGTGAAGTTCAATCAAGTTGAGACATTGTTGTTGGACACTCACATCGCAAGAAACATCAATTAGCACGATACTCTATTAAAACTCTCAAATCCCCAAGGTAACACATCACGCCTGGTGGTGTCTTGTAGGGCAACAACCAATTGATTCCACTTTGCTCGGTCGGTGGCCATCCTTCGTACAGTGCCCCAACTCTGGTTCATTCTTTGCATCTCAGCCTCCACAGTCCTCCGCTAAGTTGTTTTTGGTCGGAATCTCTGTCGTTTTCCTTCAGGAGTCCATAGCATAGCTGTTCTTGTGATGGCATCGTGGTCTCGTCTGAGGACATGGCCAACCCAGCTCCAGCGTCTGCCAGCTATGATGGTGTGCATGTTCTCTTGCTTGCTCCGAGTAAGCAGATCTTGGTTGGTGATGGTATTCGGCCAAAAGATTCGGTGAATTTTTCTTAGGCATGTTGTGTGAAAACAGGACAATTTCGACATTTCCTTCTCTGTAACTCTCCAGCATTCCGCACCATATAGAAGCACAGAAAGCACACAGCTCTGATATAATCTTAATTTTGTGCTTGTGCTGTACTGAGAGGACTTCCAGATGTTGTTTAGACTAAAAAAGAGTGTTCTTGCTTTGTTCATTCTGTTGTTGATGTCTTTGCTTGCTCCGCCGTCTGGTGTTACTATGCATCCTAGGTATGTGAAGGTGTCTGTCTGTTCCAGTTCCTGATTCCTTACTGATATGGGCTCAGGGTTGCTCACATTGAGCGTCATGACATCTGTCTTCTTTAGATTGATGTTCAAGCCAACCTGCTGGCTATGCTTATTAAGTCTATCCGTTTTTTCCTGGATGTGTTGATGTGAATGTGCTAGTAGTGCAATGCCATCTGCATATTCCAGATCTTCCCATGTAGAAAATGTAGTCCATCTTATTCCTCTTGGACTGCCTTCTGTTGTCTGGCGCATCACCCAGTCTATGACTGTTAAAAATAGAGTGGTTGATAAGGGGCATCCTTGTCGTACTCCTGTCTTCACCTCAAAGGTTAGGTTGCTCTGCCCAACGCTACACGTAAAGTTGGCATAGAGCCATTTTATGATTGACACTATGCAGCTTGGAATTCCATAAGCCCTCAGTATTTTCCATAAACTGTCCCTATGTATACTGTCAAAAGCCTTTTCAAAATCAACGAAATTAATGTACAGCTGTCTTTGCCAGTCTGGGCACTGCTCTATAATGTTCCTGAGGGTAAATATATGATCTACACATCTTCTGTTCTTTCTAAATCCTGCGTGTTCTTTCCTCAGTTTGTGGTCTACTGCTTTTGAAATTCTCTATATAACTATCCTGCCTAGTATTTTACTGGGAACTGAGAGAGGAGTTATTCCTCTCCAATTATTGCAGTCTGCAAGATCTTCCTTCTTGGGCAATTTGACAATTATTCCTTTGTTCCACTCCGTTGGTATTGTCCCTGTTTTCCAGACTTGTGCAAACAGTGGTTCTAATAGTTCTGCTGCTAGCTCAGGGTCTGTCTTAAATAGCTCTGCATTTAAGTTATCATGGCCAGAAGCTTTTCCATTCTTTAACCCCTTGATTGCTGTGATTTCCTCTTTTCGTGGAATGTCTGTTGTGGCGTTGATACAGACGACGCGTTAGTTGATATCGCAGTTGAGTTTATGCGGACTATCAGTTTGATCACAGATCACTTGATTATATGTGTCCGTACGTGGGTTCGTACTCAGACAATTATTAAAGATGTAATTGAGATATTGTCTGGTCTGTATCGTAGTCGTTGACACTTCATTGTTTGTTCAGTGCGAATATCATTCCTCATAAATACATGAAGAACTCTTCCTCATAGAAGAGTTGTTAAGTATAATGCGAATACAATCAATAAAAGATGGCATGCAGACCAACCTTCAAGTCAAATGACGAATGCGGTAAGTCCTTCATACCGAGTCCAATATATACATTTATTTGACAAGACATGTGAAGAACATCATATGGTGATTCATCAATATAAGAAATGTACATCTGCATTAATCAATGGGAATCCATAATACCGTCACTCTTCCAGTCAAATAAGTTCATGTCAGAACATCAAAGGCGATGTACACGCTCTGCTGTCATCCAGTCAGACGGTAATGATACGCCTGTGTATTTGACGAATATTTAATATATAGATCATCCACTGATCTACTAACCTTATATTTCATTATCCATTAAGGAACTATGGACCGACCCTGCGCGTCCATCATTAATAATAATTCGGCAATACTTAGCCTATCTCTGGAAGGATTCAACAATGCGACTTCATGGCGTGACGGTCAAATACAAAAGGGTCCCCTAAATTGGTCACTACGCGTGACCATACCAACGCTCACGCGTCACAATCCGACTGTGCGGATTGCGTTCATTAGACTATGAAGTATAACAATGATTCTACATTAATTCTCTTATCATTAAAAATGCGTGCTGCCAAATATAGCAGACGACGCCGATAACACACCGTAACAGTTCCCTTCACGCCGAGGACAAAAAAATCTATTAGATAGATTTTTTTGAACTATCTTATTCAAAGATCCCAAAAATTTAACCAAAACCCGACATATGGCCTACGATGTTCTGAAAATCGTCGTGGTCATGTCGATAATGTATCAGTCATACTAATCATGTAATATATTAATAGTTATGTTATCCATGGACATTATAATAACTAAAGGAGTGTCAACTGTCGCTAAATAATTTAACTTAAAGTTTGTAGTGACTAAATAATAAGTGAAGAAAATTATTCCAATCAATTAAAATGAAACTAATTAATTATAGTATGTATGTAAGGTGTCATTAAATTGTAAGTAACTAAACTAAATGATATTGTTATAGTAAAGGAAATGAGAAGTAAAGACAAGTAAAGTAGAGAAAAAGTAAAGTATAAATTTAATTATTGATGTGTGCTGAAAATTAATCATGTGTATTAAGTAACTAATAACTAATTAACTTAATTAACTAAACAATAATATGTAATATATTCTATCAACATATTTGCTAAATATATATAAGAATAATCATTAATCTAAGTATATTATTCAGTGGTGTGAGATTCTTTTCTGTTCATATATATTTTCTTTCTTTTATATTTCATTTTTTTTTTCTCACAATTCAACTTTATTTATTAATGAAATCAATAAGTAGAACTAACTAATATTGGATATGAAGATCCAAGTGTAGTAATGTCCATAGGTGAATCTACCATTAGTTCCATTGAGTCTACGATAAGTTCCATTTGAGCGGAAAAAAGTTTATCCGTATTCACAGTGTTTCATTAGTTATTTCAATTGCTGAAGTATAGCGGTATTTGTCCAGCCGGAATTCAGATATTCCTTCCGATTGCCTCGAAATATGCTGCATCACGAATGGACACTAACCAAAGTCAAACATTCGTAATGAAAAATCGAATTCTGTCTCTTGTTATAATCAATTTCGTTTGAAGAACGTATCCATGAATTGTTTCATTCGTAGTATAAATCATAAGTATGCAATGTAAACAGTCATTGACGAAGAATGTAATCGTTACGAAGGACTTATTGTTCAGCATCTCTTTGACATATTGAATTCTAGTTTCTTTTCACTTGAAAATATCATCATCAACGAAGAAATGTAAAGGAAGTTGAATGTCCAGACTCCTTGCGGATTGTAAACATAAATTTCGCTTGTTTGCTGAAACCGTGATATTCAACATCATCGATTGTACCAAAGTTACTTGAGGTACGAATTTCGGTATCATAAAGCGTTGTATGTCCTAGGAGAACTTGACATCCCGTAGACTCGTGACATATTGAATATTATCGTTAACGAAATTTGAAATATCGTTCCACGTTTGAAGTAGTAGAACAGTCACGTTAGTTGAATTTGAAGTTCATGAAACGATTGCAAGTCCTTAAATGAAAACGTCGCTGACGGTGATAGTTGTCGGCATCTGACGGAGATACATTTATGTATAATTTAGTAGCATCTGTTTACCTCAAATGTAGGAGGTATTTAATAAAAATGTTCCCTATAAATTTTGAAAGCGATGATGATACCATGTCACTTTCAATAGCATGTCTTTGATATCGACAAATAGACGATATACGAAACTAATGCTGCATTGGGCTGAGCATAGTTAAAACCAATAACCATGTTACTGTATATTGTAGGCATGGTAAAAAAAAATAAGACAGAAAACATGTGTACAAAATATAAATGTCACAAATAATGTTTTCTACTAGAAATATTACCAACCAATCTATATAGATGAGAATAGATGATTAGTAAAGAAAAGATACGATGACTGCATATGCTAAGTCATCAAAGAATGTGACAACAGTGTTAATACAACATGTTATCTGCGTGCCGCAGAATCAGGTACCATTTGTAGCCTGAGTGAATGGTGATGAAAGTAAACACCATTATCACGATCGACAACAAAACGAGCGTCTCTATTGTTACAGAATGTAACCAACGCCTCATTATTCTGACCATTAAATGATGGCAGAAGACGAACAAACTTAACGTTTGCCGTGTAACTAAAGAAATTTCTAAGTGTCTGCCATGTAGTTACATGTGGCAGATTACGCACTAACACCGTGCGAGAATACGCATATTTCCCAATATATGTAGGACCATTGTCACTGATATGGGAAAACGGTTGATGTGCAACCTTAGTTGCTTGAGGTACATTGCAATGTATGTCCCTCATGTAATTATTATTCTTCCTATTGACTGTATGATTATCTTGAGCTTGAGTAAAATGACCCTTATCCTGTAATGATACATTTGTAGAACGTGTAGTAGTAGAAGATTGAGAAGAACTACATACGTTCTTTTGTTTCAGTATGCTGGTAGTAATTTTATTTGGTATTTTCTCATTACTCTTTATTCCAACATTATTTCTACATACATTACTTTTCTTAGTAAAATCCTTTACCCTACTGACAGTGTTAATAGTTTTCTTAGGATCAGTTGTAATCTGAGCTTGTCGCCAACTTTTATTATCAGAATTGGCAGTAGCATCCTGTCGAGGGAAGGTATATTTTCCCCGGAATGACCTCCTAACTTATTTATTTTATCCAAGTTGGGGTTAATATTTTTATCCTTATCCCTTAAAGAATCAAGTGTGATCAATGCTGTTGACAGTTCATAAAGTTGTTGTTGCGTTTCCTTTTTAAGTTCAGCATAGCTATGTTTCTCATTCAGGAGGGACGCTTCTAATGCAGTCACCCTGTCATTAATGAGACAATCATCACTCGAGGAAGATATAGTAACATCAATACCAGATTCTGTATTCTCATCATTTTCTGATTGCACTTCATCAGATACTTTCTTATTTGTTTCGTTACCCCTATGGGAATTAACCAAAAGTGTCTTATTATCTTCACGCAACAATGCCAAGTCAAGCGTGGAAGATTTCACTTTACTTATCTGGTCGTTCAGCATCTGTTTCAATGAGGTTACCTCATCGTCCAGCTTTTCTTCCTGTCTACGACAAAATTCATAAAATTTATCATTATCTGTATGACATACATCCATTATCTTATTGTCATCAAATGATACACTACCATTTTCCCTTTTTTTTATTTCAGTTTTTGTCTTAATGCCCCTATTTAGACAGAACTGTTTATATTGTTCCGTATCATAGTAAAGAGATCCTAACTGTACATCATCAGTGTGAATCAATTCACATTGGATGGCCTGGTCTATACATTCTCGACTCCGGTTATGCACTTGCATATCTACAGTTGATTTCAAAAGTGAAATTTCAGCTTTAAGCTCTTGAATCTTAACACCCTGTGTATGATTTTCTATCTTTAAATTTACATTTGTTTGATCAAGTAATTTCAGTCGATCAACCTCAGACAACAACGACTGAATGTGCGCCCTCTGTGCATGAAGTTTTCTTTGGTAAGCTGAGGCATTATCTTGTGCAATCTTCAATGAGAGTTTCTCAACCTCAGACTCCAAAGATTTATTTTTTTCCATAGTGGATTCTAATGAGGCTTCTAATTCCTTCTTCTGACTACGACATTTAGTAATATCTACTATCAACTCCGACAATCTATTATTCGACCCTGTAATTTCAAAATTCATTGCTGACAGCTTCTTCTCATATTCACCTTTTTGATGTATCAGCTCATCAGTAAGGGTAATCTCCCTATCATTATGCCTCGTTATGGTTTCCTTCATCTCATTTAACTCAGTACTACTACCTTCCTGAGTAGTCATTTTACATTCATCGTAAAAAATAGTGGATAATATTTTATAAAGTTTCACTGCTTTCTTCTGTGAAGGGGCATATCTACACACATTCCAACCAAACTCCTCAAGATCATGGCTCATTTGAATTAAAAAATGTTCCATGGCATACTCCTCACAGCTTGCACCACGTAAACCCAATCTATCTCCCTCCTGGAGAAAATGTTCAAAAATACCCATAGTGGATTCTGATGAGGTCCTAGAATTTGCAAGCTCCACTTCCAGTGTCCTCAATCTGGAATCATCAGTATCGGTCTCAAACTTCAGTAAAATCGCCTCCTTTCGCAAGTCCCTTATAGCCTGTTCTTGACTGGCAATAATCTCCAATAATTCCTCCTCTCTTTTCTCATCAATGGTTTCTAAATTTGTCACTCTTTCTAGCCCATTCCGTGAGTTGTCCATTTGTTTATCATAATCATCGTCGCAAAGAATAGCATTATGAATGTTATTCAATATAGAACCATGTTGGACATGTACGTAACGTTCCACAAAAGTACGAAACACTCCATCTAGTAAGTCTGCTATGTCCATAGCCATATTCATATGTGGGACAGAGTGTAACTTATTGTTAGCAAACTCCGTCAAATCCGACGCTGTACGACATAAAAATTTATCTAATAATAAATTTTCATCTAATTCTCTTAATCTGTTTTCCTTCTCAATTTCTTCTATTTCCTCTCTAGCTTTCCTTATGTCTTCTTCTTGTCTAAGTTTTTCTTTCTCCTGTTTCAATGTAGCTTTCCTCTCTTCCTCTTCCTCCTTTAAAGCAGGTACAACTTCTTCATCACTATTCATCAAATTATTACAAGCCAACTCTCCCTTGACAATAGGTTTTAACATGTTACCTTCTACACCAAGTTTCACTGAGAAATTATTTAATCCCACATCAACACACTGTTCTTTATTAACTAACTTGTCTGGAGAATCCCTATATTCCTCCGAGACCTTCTTCTCATCTAATGCAAACTCTTTTAATTTATCCTGACGATCTTCTTCTTCTAATTTTCGATTCCGTTCATCAAATTGCAATCTATGTAAAAACTCATTGTATGCATATATTTCTAATTCTATACCATGTAAACCACAACTCTCACCAAGCCACCTATAATAATCTAGCGTAAACGTGGTCATGTCAAATAACTAAAATACTTATTTAGTCAATAATATAATTATATGTATATGCAAGAAAGTATGGTCACTCAATATGACCAACTATAATAATCTATTAATATGAACTGTAAGTTCAACAACTATATAATATTTTGTAATAATATTATATGTACCTATTAATATGTCATAAATTGTTATGACATTTATTTATTTACGATGCTGAATTCATATCATGCACCTAATATTAATATTTAATAATTATGGGAATTATCCTACCATAAGTATATTATGTTATCATTTATGTGTGCCTAGACAACACTGTAGTACCATGTACGTGTACTTCGTACTATATCACATATAGTTTCCAAATTCAACACCTATGCATGGTGTGAATACCAAATAATTATTCAATAAAGTTATTTTACTTCAATATTTAATTGTAATAATTAATTAAGACAATACAAATGATTAACCAAGGCTTTACAGTACAATAGTACAATACAAAAGTGACATTTTCACAAAAATAAGTGATATTATAAAACCAAGTCTACTAACCGGAAATATAGAAGGGTGAAGGTTAACTGAAGTAAAAGAACATATTTGGCACTACGAATGATGACGTCACAGGACTCATTTGACGATCATACAATACATTTAAATAAAATTAAAGATAGCCAGATTAGAATAAACAGGATAGATTACGAACATATGACTAGAACTGAATAAGAATAAAACTGAATACACTAGAAAACCCCAGTTATAACAGAACTAGACATCTAACATACAAGGGAATTAATAGCAAGTACGAACGAACAAACCACCGGCAGTGTCCTCAGTGAGTCCTTCGCTAAAATGCGATTAATTCACGGCCTTATAGAACAATTACACCTGATCTGGTCATTCGTAAAGACATGTAATCAGATGTAATCCTCCTGCCCAACCACCCACGAATATCGACAAGACTACAGAAATATATATAAAATGACACACTTAACATTATTGTCAAAAACATGCTTATGAAATGGCTGACGTGGACTCAACATTTGTATACGGACCAAACAGTACTTATCTTTTGAATTTCGGAATAGTTACCACAGAGCCAACATGCGCCACTCTACCATGGATATTTCATGCAGAAATGCTGTCTGTGTGACCAGAAATCTTTCGGTAGTTGATTCTTGATAAGTTTAATTTCATGTCGTTGAATTTTGCTTGTCATTCAAGATCGTTCGACTGTTGCTATGCAATGACCAGTGTTGCCACTCAAGTTCTAGAGATAAACCCAGATGCTCTTCTTAAAAATACCCAGAAATACCCAGAATATTTTATGCCTCACATACACGGGATAGACGATGCGTACATAATCTTTTATGTGCATCTTTAGCACAAATAATCTGTGTGCTACTAATTTTTATGTATTTCTTCATTTTTTTTTTTAATTACCATAAATTCACAATTAAATAAAAATGATTTTAATAACACCCCAATATATGAACTCTTGAAAATGAGATATTTTAACAGTAATATACTTACATTAGTTACATTAATAAAATGTTCCTCAAATTAAATATAAAATGTTAGTTGTAACTTGTTACTGTTGAAAAATGTCACTTTTCAGAGACTCGGCATCAATGTCGACAACTTCTCCTTCGTCAAGATCATATGCATGAATTGACAACGTGGAATCTTGATTGTGAAGTTCCAGAATTTTTGCATATCTCTGCCGACAACGTCCTTCACGCACATCTTCAACCACGCTTTTACTAGGATTAAACTTATGACAAACTCCGTCTTTGGCAACTGCTTGCTTGGCTATCTCATGGAAAGAGATGAAAACAAATAAGGAGGTCCTAGAAAATCTAGGTATGAAAAGAGAACTAATGAGGGAGGTCAAAGTTCGGCAGTTAAAATACTTTGGCCACATAAAAAGGCATAACACCTTGCAGAAGACCATAACAGAAGGGAGAGTTGAAGGCAAACGTGCAAGGGGAAGACAACGCTATAAGTGGGAAGATAACATCAAGAGATGGACAGGAAAGAGTCTATCAGAGTGCACCACCAAGACAAGAGACAGAAGACGTTGGAGATCCATTACAGCCAACCTTCGTTGTGGAGATGGCAACTGATGATGATGATAATGATGCTTGGCTAGTATTCTATTGGAAACTGTTTCACACAAAAGCTTGTTGGTTTGTTAGTTTTAACTAAGTTAACCTTCGAAAACACTCTTTCGACGCATGCTGAGGAGTGAGGTAGTGCCATAAGCGTGCACATGAGGTCAGCCAAAACATCAAATTTCTTTTGGTTATTAGCATTTGTTACTTGTTGCAGTCCCAGCCAGAATGCGGGCGGATCCTCATCCACTAAATGTCCACGATCTTTTCGGTACGATGCCAGTTCTCGCCATTGATCAGACAGACGATCAAGGCTCTCTTCTGAAACAACTGTTGGGAACTGCGCTGCTAATGAAATGACAGAAGGTTTGTTGATATCGAGAGCTTGCTTTGGATCCAACAGCTGCATTTGCGCCAGAACACTGTTTTGTTCAAGTGGGAACCTGCGTCGTATTTGAGTATTTCTTGTGCACCTGTACATCCGAAGGATCAATGTCGGCAAGAGTGCGATGCTCATGCTGCAATACTTCCTGCCTAATAAACATACTGAGAAGAAAACGATACTCTCTCTTGTTACACTCGTGTACACTTTTGTGAAGACGGAAAGTTTCTCGGACTGGAAAAATTCCATGTTTCATGACGTTAACTTTACCCATGTAAGTAGCCGACAAATAGAAGCATGTGCTACGGTGCCAGCAGTTGTTCATCGTCTGCAGGATTTGCCCCGCACCGTCGAACGTTTTCCACTGAAGCTTCGGGATTGGAAATACAAGTACAGAGCATCCCATTGCTCAAAGGATCCTCTCAATACTGCTTCAACGGCGGAGTGCCAGCCGTGTTTCACACAGCTTTAACAATTTATTTTTCTTGGGCCTGAACTACATCTTGTATTAACTGGAACTGGAGATTTCTTTTACTACTACGCGAAAAATAGAAGCAGACATTCTTTATGAAAATTTTCAAGCCAAGACGGTAGGTGGTTGCTGGCAGCATTTGCACAAAGTGCAAATGAATGACAAACACAGCCGAGAACAAAGACATGTGGAATCTCTTTCTTCAGATATGCCTGTTAAACCACTTGCAGTCCCCATCATACTGGCACAGTTGTATGACGTTACTAACGGATTTCATGCGTGGCTCAGGGCCATAATTTTCTTAATAAACATGCCAAGACCAGAACCCCATCCTCCACCTCAATGAGGTCTAGACGTGGAATCAACTACTTATTTTGTTTTTGTGTCACATAATCGCACTCAACATCTGGTTCGAATACATCAGACAATCACATCCATCGATTATAGAAAATATTCTGATTTCTTTATGCACAAATGATAAACTTCAAAGCGCCGCCTCAATCTTATGAGCAATGTGCCGTACTGACACATCATACATAGGCAGCCTTGAGGTGCAGTGATCATATTTTGAGCAATTGGTGCTGTCTGGAAATATCTGCTTGCAACATTCAATCAAATACAGCTTGCGAAAACGGAGTATTATGTTCTGCCATGAAAGCCGACAACACTATCTCCGCTTTAGCAATTTTGTCTTGGAGACAGGGCTCTTTTGGTTTGTTGATGAAAAAACTTGTTAATGTTCAGAGTTTTGCTTTTTGGCTTCGACGTTTTTCATATGCTTCTGTGTGCTTTTATGTGTCAATAAAGCTGTTTTGTTGGCATTAGTTAATGTAGAGGAACAGACCGTACAAATCGCAGCATAGCGGTTACCAGAGTCCGGCTTTATCCAATCCTTCAGTTCGCTGTCTGTTAGCCATTCCGCACAAAAAGCCTGCTGATACCATGGCTTCTCCTTTTTACGCAGTGGCGTGTGTGTCGTCATGCTGCTACAACTACCAAGCGTACCTTCATCATCGCTCATTTCATAATCTTATAATAACAAAATAAAAACCAATTTGCTGTTTATCTGCTTAAGTCTAATAATGTAAAAAGAAGACTTTATAACACATCGCAAAAATGACCGAGTATTGCAGATGACAGCCATTAACAGAATAACAGGAAATAGATAGCTGATGTAAACAAGTAAAAAAAAACAACGTCATTGATGTGGTTAAAAACAAGAATTAAATTTAAGTGGAATAAAAAATATGTAGCACATAATGTTTTACATTTAATTATAATATACATATAATGTATAATGCTCAGTGCACAGAATATACATACATTGTAAATGTCAATTGTCAAATATACCCAGATTAATGCAGATTTTGAAAAAAAATTACCCAGATACCCAGACGGAAGCCCAAATACCCAGATCTAGTAAGAAATACCCAGCTGTGGCATCACTGGCAATGACGTCATATTCGCATACGCAGAAAATGTCAATGAAAATCGAAGAGATATATTTTTTGCGGATTCGATTTGATTGTAGATAAGTTCATAAACGTGAAATAGAAATTCCTCAGCCAACATCCGGCCACCAATTGATACAGACGACGCGTTAGTTGATATCGCAGTTGAGTTTATGCGGACTATCAGTTTGATCACAGATCACTTGATTATATGTGTCCGTACGTGGGTTCGTACTCAGACAATTATTAAAGATGTAATTGAGATATTGTCTGGTCTGTATCGTAGTCGTTGACACTTCATTGTTTGTTCAGTGCGAATATCATTCCTCATAAATACATGAAGAACTCTTCCTCATAGAAGAGTTGTTAAGTATAATGCGAATACAATCAATAAAAGATGGCATGCAGACCACCTTCAAGTCAAATGACGAATGCGGTAAGTCCTTCATACCGAGTCCAATATATACATTTATTTGACAAGACATGTGAAGAACATCATATGGTGATTCATCAATATAAGAAATGTACATCTGCATTAATCAATGGGAATCCATAATACCGTCACTCTTCCAGTCAAATAAGTTCATGTCAGAACATCAAAGGCGATGTACACGCTCTGCTGTCATCCAGTCAGACGGTACTGATACGCCTGTGTATTTGACGAATATTTAATATATAGATCATCCACTGATCTACTAACCTTATATTTCATTATCCATTAAGGAACTATGGACCGACCCTGCGCGTCCATCATTAATAATAATTCGGCAATACTTAGCCTATCTCTGGAAGGATTCAACAATGCGACTTCATGGCGTGACGGTCAAATACAAAAGGGTCCCCTAAATTGGTCACTACGCGTGACCATACCAACGCTCACGCGTCACAATCCGACTGTGCGGATTGCGTTCATTAGACCATGAAGTATAACAATGATTCTACATTAATTCTCTTATCATTAAAAATGCGTGCTGCCAAATATAGCAGACGACGCCGATAACACACCGTAACAGGCGTAGAATGGGAATATTGATACAGTAATCCAACAGTCTTTGCTTTCTCATTTAGTGTCTAAAGGCTAAGCCAAACCACGCAATTTTCTGTTTGTATGACTCACCATTGAATCCACGCCTTTTTCTGGAACATAACAACAGAATTGTTTACCAACATTCGCAAACCTGCCAGTTTAACAAGGGAGCGAATCGCGTTTGTTTACCTTAGTTTCTCACGCGAGCTGATTTGCCAATTATCGGTCATTAGACAGATGCGCGTAGAAATAACGGATTGTTTGAAGAGAGGAAAGGGGCGATAATATTTTCCCGACCACCTTTGATGTTCGCACGTTTCAGGGGGAGGTAATGTTTGATCTGCGCAAGGGGGCGTAATGTAAGGGAGGCCCATGCACGGCAAAATCATATGATGTCGGTCAGCATCGCTGAGTAGAATGAACAAATAAACCTTTGATCCGGGAAGCGTAGTTTCCTGATTCTCTGCTATACAGAACGTGTGAATTGTGACGTCTTCTGGTGATGATAACACCATGATCTGTATATATATACCGCGCTCTCTCAAATTCAGTTATTAGAGTCGCTCAGAAATTCTTGGAGAATTTAATCACGCTGGACTAGAACCATTCTTCGCTAAATGTGTTAAATTGTTCCGTGGGGATTTCATTTTCTGATTTGTGGTAATAGAAATTGTGCTTAAATGTTAAAATGAGTCAGGTTTACCATTTTATTCACTATAATTCCCTAGCGTTTAAAACTAGTGAAATAACCTAACGCATAAATATTTCTTGCCAGTCGTTCAGAGTAACGTAATTTCAAACACCCCATTTTTCTTTTCACAAGAAGATACGGCTTAGCTGACTGAGATTATTAAGTGTGACGGAAGAGTGACCGAATAGAATTCGCATTATATTTCATTGTGTGAAATTAAATAAGTGACTAGAGTTAATGTTATGTGACTAGACGCCGACAAATAGCTAGTAGTGACAGGCGATTTTTGTTAAAGTGTGCGTATGGATAAAGTAAATAATAATTGACTTTGTACGCTGTGCATTTTCTCGCGGGTAATAACGAGGGAGAGCACACACCCTTTTTTCCCGACATGCGGAAAACTTACGGGTGGATAGGATAGTAGCAGTTTTTTAAAATGTTCTTTTCTTCCTGATCAAAACCAGCGGTCTAACATTACCAGTACCATTACTATTATTTTGGGTCTTCGATTTTTGGACCTGTTCGGTCCTCTTTCTTCATTCAGTGAAGGATTAATGTTGTCTTCTTTGTGGCTACCAGTCTCAAGTTCCTTCGTAAACCGGTTGGGCCCAAGAGAACAATAAACAGTAAGATTAATCGTAACTGGACTGTACATTACCCAGAATTACTTACCAATTTTTCCAGCCCACTGAGAATAAGAAAGAACATATATTCCTAACGTTTGACAGCCGTAGCAACGGAGTGATCCAAAAAAACTACGCTGTTTCAAAATCGGCACTGACCATAAGAGCCAGCCGATAGGATTTACCATCATTATTAGTTGTGCATATTGTAACATTTGTCTTAGCAACCAGATGCTTAACAATACAGGAAGTACTTTTCTCCTTTTGCAACTGTGAACGTCCCGAGCACGTCTTGCTTCAGTAAATATTTGCGGTGACACATGATTCATCCAGGAAAATTAAACCACCAAATTTGACGTCCACCTTGTAATTATTATTCGATATAAAGGCTGGACTGGGACCATATTTGGACAACCCACCTGATAGTATAGGTTCAGACTATTGTAATTTTTCAAGGGATACCAACACCCGATTAGGTAAGCAAGAGTATCTGTGTCCACAAATGACAGAGTGAGAAATAGACAGAGTAAATATGTTCCTTTGTTACAATCATTGTACTAACTTCTTTTTTTATTTCGCTAAAATGAGTACTTTACTGAGTAGTAATTTAGTGGGGAACTTGTTCTTCATAGTCTATTCTGTAACGTAGCGCTTATCTTTGACCTTTGGGTTATTAACTTCTTTTGGGATCCTTTCTCAACGAGGGGAGACACTTATTCGGTTATGTTCATATATCTGTAAACTTGATTTATTTGATTTCTCTATATGTTTGATGTTGTAAAAAGTTTAATGATAATAAACAACAAAAAGAACTTACCTGTGTGTGTTGGTCAGGCCCATAGTTTTTTCACGTTTTTGTGTGTCTTTTTGTCACATAATTGTGTGTGGGTGTGTCTAGTTAAACTTATCTTTATAGAGAAAAGGGGTTCGAAGAGTATCTTGTACTACAATATAGTCGTATAGATAGGCTGGACTAGAGAAACTATTCAGACCAGAGACAACTTTTCCTCCTTTACTATTCACTCGTGAAATCTATTTATACACCTTTAGTCTCACCTATCTACCATTATCACCTCTGCTCAGACGGGACCATAAATATCTTCTAACCTATCTAAAAATATACATCTGTATTAACATCTAGATCATTTTCAGCCTCAGGAACATTCAGTTGTGTCTCTGGTGGTTTCTTGTTCAGAGTTTCTCAGAAATGCTCTGCCCATCTTGTTTCCTGTCCCTCTGCTGTCGTGATGAGATTTCCTTGCTTATCTCTTACTAATGTAATATTGTTTGCACCTCGTTTTCCTCTGATGATTTTAATTATTTTGTATACTGTGCTTTGTTTATTTCTCTGTGCTGCCTCTTCTGTCTGTCTTGCAAGATTGTCTAGGAAATTCCTTTTGTTGGCTCGGGTTTGGCGTTTAATTTCTTTGTCCAGCTGACTGTACTGTTCGCTATATAGTTGCCTTAACCTGGGGGACTTCGCTTCTGTTTTCTTTCTTTTCATTTCCTTTCTCATCGTTACGGTGTTTAATGTTTCTGGTATTATCCAGTCTTGCTTTTTACTGTCCTGGAATCCCAAGCATGATTTGCTTATTTCCTTATATAATGTTGAAATGGTGTTGAATTTCTGGTCTATATCATCAGTCAATGTCTTCTCCTGACTTTTGGCAAATTGATATCGCTTTTTATATCAACCGCAAAAGCTTTTCTGGTAAGGGGGTCCTTCAATTTGCTAATGTCAAACCTTTTCTGTGTAATTACAGTTGGTCCAGCCGTTCTTAGTTTCACTTTCAGTTTTGCTACTACTAAATGGTGATCACTTCCCACATCCGCACCTCTTCTTACCTTCACATCTTGTAATGCATGTCTCCATCTACCGTTAATCATAATGTGGTCTATCTGGTTTCTGTCCCGATCACTGTGTGATTCCCATGTTTATTTGTGAATTTCTTTGTGCGGGAAAAGTGTTCCTCCAATGATCAGGTTGTTAATGCTACAAAAACTTATTAATTTATCTCCATTTTCGTTTGCTGTTCCGCTGCCGCATTTCCCCATTACTCTTTCGTTATATGTATTGTGTGTTCCAACTTTCGCATTGGGGTCTCCCATTACTACGATAAGATCATATCTAGGTGTGTCTTCCATTTCTTTCTGCAGTTGTTGATAGAATTAATCCTTGACCTCATCATCGCTGTCATTCGTTGGTGCGTAGCATTGTATTATTGTAGTGTCGGTGAATCTCCCTCTCAATCTTATTCTTATCAGTCTGTTGTTGATGAGTTTCCATTCCAGTAATGCCCTTTCTATTCCTTTCTGTAGAATAATGGCTACACCTTCATTGTGCTGTCCATTCTCTCTTCCAGAGTAAAGTACTGATTCTCATGTTTCTGTTTTAACTTTTCCTGCCCCTGTCCATCTGCTCTCGCTTATCTCTAGAATGTGTAATCTATAGTTTCTCATTTCTGTTGTGACCTGTTTTAGTTTACCCGTCTCGTTCTTTGTCCTGACATTCCAAAATCCTATTCTTGTTTCACGTTTTGGGGTGGTCAGGACGTCCGTTTTCGTGTCAGTGGCTTCTTTTCGGCTTTCACCACTGACAGTCATACGAGCCTCAGACTCCGGATGTCCGTCCCGCGGCAAAGTTTGTTCATTTGTTGTCGTTTCCGTAACTTCATTTCTTTTTACATAGACAGGGGTGTCACCCCAATGCTAAAACCCCCAACCTGGAGGACCAGGGTATCTGCTTTAGTCTGACTCCTGCCCGCGCAATCCTGTCCAGCTTGGTAGAACCTTCCAGGAGTAAAACTCCAGCTGGCATAGCTCTGGGGTAATAGACAACTGACTGAGGAGCACACAATCAACCGAATGGGCTTGTCCGTGCAACATATCTCTCGGTACCAGATGAAGGAGAAGACATGCTTAACAAGATTTTTACTGGGGACGAATCATTGGTGCATCACTAACAACCCGAATCAAAGCGTGCTTCAATGCAATGAAAACACCCTTCTTCACCTTTTGCCAAGAAATTCAAGGCTACGCCATCAGCAGGGAAGGTTATGCTTACTGTGTTTTGGGATTCTCAAGGAGTGCTGTTAACCCATTTCCAGAAGAATGGTGAGAATGTGAATGCTGCATCGTACTGTGAAGTTCTGTTGATGCTTTGGGATGCAATTCAAAGAAATCGTCCAGGCCTACTGACTAGAGGAATACTGCTCCATCACGGCAATGCCAGACCACATACGGCTCGATTAACCCAGGAGAAAATTGAACAACTAGGGTGGCAACTTCTTGGACACCTGACTTAGCCCCGAGCGATTTCCACCTGTTTGGTCCACTAAAAACTCACCTTGGCGGCAAACGTTTCGTGGATGACGAAGAAGTTGAACGTGAGGTGCGAATGTTGCTGAGACAGCAAAGCAAAGACTTCTATGCTGCAGATTTTGAGGCACTTATAAAGTGAAGGGATAAGTGTATCACTGTTGGTGGAGATTATGTTGAGAAATAAGGGGAAATGTAAGTGCAATAATAAATGGTTTTCAAGTTCGTAACTCATTTAGTTTATTTTTTAAATTGCCATTTGTGACCTATTTGCTGACCTGCCCTCGTATTTCGGCCCACGTGTAATGCGACAGTAACGAAACAAGAGTGCATACGTTTTGTTCTTAAGAATAACAGCCGGTACATCTTATTACACGTGACAGGAGTCTCACCGTTTCTATTTATTATCTGGGAAATGACAACTCTGCTGGTGCACCAAGGAAAATAAAATTAACTTTCTTTCATGTCATCATGACAACACATCTATCTATGGAAAAACAACAGGACACGGTATTCTGTTTGCCTACCACCCTTCTTACTGTAAATGGCAGCCAGTGTGGATATTTATTGTTAATGATCACAAGGGAAAATAAAACAAATGAGTTTGGTACAATATTTCGCTGCATTTTAAGTTGCCTTGACCTGCGTAGGGATGCGCCAACGATGCAATAGGACTGAAAAATCTGGAGCTGGGAATGACATCAGCCAGCAAATTTTCATTTGTTTTTCGAATGTTAAGACAGCAGCAGTGGTGGCTTCAGGACACATTAGGATCGAAAAGGAAAATTTTCTTCTTCGTACACTGTCAGACATCTTGAATATTTTCAAAGAAAGCAGTGGTCAGCATGAGTCTATTTGCATCTCCAAAGAGTTTTTCCAGGATTGATACTGGTGACGGACATTTGTGCTTTCTCTGTTGCTCTAATCATTTTATCAGTGCCACATTTACATCGATGGGCAGCTCATAACTTTAACTGTTTTCAATTCACTGGTAGTCCCAATCAATTTTGCCTGGTGGTATTGAAAATTATCACTCGTTTCATATCTTCCCTGTTGATACTGAACAAATTCACAACATGAGCACCAATTTTTGTGTGTGACAAATGAATGCTCTGCATCTTTCGTTTTGTTTTTTTATCATTGATTCAGAAAAAAAAATAAACTCTAAAATCTTCGAAAGTTTGGCTTGTGACGTTTTGAGAGACATCACAAATTGCTGCCTGCTATGCTACAATGAGGTGGGATATTTTTATGTATGAACAAATAGGATCTTTTGAATCGTTGACATAGTTTGTGGAGCACTATTTCTTATTTCATTTGTCTGCATTATTCTGGACTCCTTCGTTGCACACGGTTACTCGATCAGTGCTCCGAAATGACCGTGATTAGTGAACAGCAAGAAGTATCTCAGCACAATAACAAGACTACCGATGACAAACAGTCGAGAATCCCAATGTGAGTATTAGGAAACTCGACTGACATTCGGGAAAATATTGTTGTGGTGGGTAGGTTTCTAATTTTTAAATTTTGCCACGTCACCGGCCTTATGGTCTACTCTTTACGATTTCCAACTGCCGAGGGATTATTTTACGTGCGCAACTCGCACATGGGACCTCCTTTTTTTCGCCCTTAACCGAGAAGGCTTCGCATCCGATCTCACTACCCAGGAGACTAGGGGGGAGTATGACATTAGGACCACTGGTTCATTTCATGTAACAAAATGGTAGTTAATTCTCTTTTTTCCAGCGTTTGTTTCATAAAAACTTAGTTGGATAGGACTGAAGAAATAATTATTTAAAAGTAGGAAGTGTCTTTTTCAATCACCATGTACATAATGGAATATAAACATTTCAGGCTAGCATCTGTTGTGACGCATACCAGAGTTTATACCTGCGCTCATTCACACCTCAACTGCATGAGTTTCTTGCGTCCACACCGCACCGTGAGCAGTCTTAAAACCGTCTGACCTTTCTGACCTCAATACACACACACAAAAATTAATAAGAACAAGTTCTTATTGCCCCTTCTTAACCAGAGCTAAAAAACACACACACACACACACACATAGAACTTTGGATTAGAAGGCTTACTTTCTAGGTGCTGAGTTAGAGTTTAAGTAAACAGCAGCTATACATACAACCACAACCCTGTTGTACTCGTAAATCTAACTTATATTTTTGATCGTCTGTTTGTCCCCTTACAGTAACAGGGGACGCAATGTTTTTGGTAATGAAAGTTAGACATTCCTTTTGGGTCAGTTTATTAATAGATTTCTCTTTTCTTTTTTTAAATGATTCAACATGAACAGTGGTCGCAATTTTTTTGGTTAACCCCTCCACCCATATATAAATATAAATATAAATATAAATATATATATATATATATATATATATATATATATAATAGATATAAAGATATTTAAAACAGTTATAGTAATGCCTGCAGAGTGGCTCATGTGGGGTTATTAAAGCGATACTCAGAAAGCTCCTGGGCTGCCGACCCCTGATTTAGACCCATGTCGTACGAGGTTGTCAATGAGGCTGTCAATCTCACCATGTAAAACTGCATCTTACTGAGACATGTGCTAGGGCACATGCATGCTTTGGTGCAGGCGTCCTGCAAGGGGGGAGCCAGCTGCATTAGTAGCCCCATGCTCCACAGGAGAGCGAAAGGGGACATCACGATGATACGCTACTTGCTGCCCTTGACATAGTGCACTAAATTTTATGAAAAATGTTTGATGGAAAAATGGGACTGAACAAAGTTTTTTTTTTTTTTTTGCATGCAAGTATGAATATTTTGACCAGTTAAATTCTTATTCGTATATACAATTATAGTAGTTATAAGTTAAAAGACAGTTATACTCACATGTGCAAACAATTTGAATTGTCATCACTTTTCGTCATTAGTGTCACGCAGAAAACTTTAGAAATGACAGTAATTGTACTATTCCAATTTTAAGCGGTTTAACTGGAAAGGAACAAAATCAAAGTTAGCTAAAGTATTATTCTCTTCGAAGTGTTCATGTCAATTTAATTACAGTGCAGTCATCTTATAAACCGTTTACCTCGACTGTTCCCTGGAGGATCGCTTTTCGATAAGCCAGTGTTTGACGAGTTAATACAACGTGCCCAAAACCAGGCAAGCTTTGACCGTTTTCATCATCTCATTGACATAAAGTGGTTCTTGTGAAGCCTGCAGGACAGGTGTTTTATTCTCAGCTCTACAAGTGTGGAGAAACCGTGTCCTGCCCATTCTTTGATGTTTATCACATTTTCTTTGTGTTTACCTTCGACTCTGGAGGAATCGTTTTATAGCACAACATGCGCAAAATTCTTCACTATTGACAAAAGTGGTTCTTGATGGCCTGCATAGGTGTTTATCTTCTCTCTAACATAGACATTTGTTTTGTGCTCTTTATAGCAAATGCGCAAAATTCTTCTATAACATTTATGCTCGAAAGCCTGAAAACCCTCAATCAATGTTGGACAAAACAAGTGGTGTATTTTCAATTCAATTTTTTTAAACACACACAAACAAACACACGCACACAAGTAAATTGACACGATGCAATGTCAAAAAAACACAATTACCGAAACACTTGCCTGAAGTGAGGCTACATCTGATGATCACACTTGCTTCTTTTGTTTCATTTTTCTCTAGCTTCGTATCACTGAGCGTTAAACTAAGGTAACCGTATTTAACTCGACACTCAGATTACGAAATCAGGCGGAATCTTCGCTACACATAACGTTACTGCGAATGACGAGAGCATTAAACAGCCGTTTAAATTTGCAAGTTTTCAAAGCTTTACAAATCTAGAAACAAGGGCAAGAATCTGCACTTTCTAACTACGATTCCAACCGGACGTCAGAGCGATGTTCTCAAAACCGCACATCCGGGTCTGCGCTTTTTGTAATTCCCGATGAAACATATGTCAGATTGTCACACAGATGTTATCCCTAAAGGACCTTATGTCTAGTTTAAACGGGGCGCGCCTCGCCAAATCCAGGAAAACGTTTTTGTTTTTAATTTTAGCGCGGGTAATGCGACCTGTGCAGGGAACGGTAGTAAGAGGACTATGGATGGAAAGAATCACATATTGCTATGTTTGTCTTGTTAGTGATACGGTCTGAAAGATTTTAAGATAGTTAAGTAAGCTGCCAGGCAAGATAACAGAAAAAAGTATTTTATTGATTTTTTCCCCCATTCTCTACAGCTCTACATAAAGAACCGGGGGGACTTTGCAATTTTTATCTCAAAGTTGGCTTTGTCATTCCCATTATTTTATTGTTATGTTGTTTCATTTTTTCTTTTTGTTGTTTGTTATATACTTTGTGTTAATATTTCTTTCTTGTTCTGTATTTTGACCTCCTAATTTATTGTGCTTTTCCCCGTGTTACCTTTGATTACTTCTTTTTATCATTCTGGGTCGCTCATCTTATCTTGTTTGGTGTTGCTCATCTATTTCTCAGCCTTTTTATAGTGTCCTTTGTCTTTTTCTCTTAATGTATCTATATTTCTTATCGTTGTCTCCTGTTTGTGACAGTACCTGACGAAGGGTAAATCCCCGAAACGTCCCGTGCTTTTACTGCAGTTTTTAATTGTGAAACTGACTTTATACATCTTTTTCTTTCATTCTTTTCTTTTTGTTGTTGTTGTAATATATTTTCTGCCTCCTCTGACCTGTTCATTCGCTTGTTCTTTCATTTTACAGGTAGCGATTCTTCTTCTTTCTTCTTCGGTTATTGTCCAGGTCTGAAATCAATATCACACTGTTGACATAACAAATGTGTTTGTTATTTACTTCTTGGTAGTAGTATGTAATTATTGTCAAAATTAGCTTTCTCTGACTTGTTCTTCAACTCATGCTCTAGGAAGGTGGTGCACCCAAGGATTTAGTTTGTAAGCAGTTTGCATTATCAAGTTTCCGGATGTCAGCATTAGGTATGTTGTAAGTCCTGACTAAGATACAAGCCTGCGCGCTTAGGACAATATAATTCCGCGGCTGAGTAGTTCAATGTATAAATACCCCGAACTTTGTAAAACTAGGGTCCCTGCTGAAAAAGCGCCCGATTGACAGAGTGGCTAGAGCGCTGGTCTCTAGTGACAAAGGTGCTGGGTGCCAGTCACGGTACCGATACGATCCAGTCTACCTAGCTGTAAATGGGTACCTGACCAGAGCCAGGGCAGGAAAAGGTAGCGAGGAAAGGAACAGGTCATCCAACCTCTCGATGCTGTACCTAGTATGGTGAAGTCTCTAACACTTCCACTCTCCTACGGCATTATTTGCTATAGGACTGCCTTTACCTTTACTCTACTGAAAGTATAGCCAGTCAATATAAGTCTGCGTGTCTCCCAGTCATAACAATCACAAAAGTGACGGGTAAAACTTGTCCAGTTTATATTTTTGGAGTAACGTAAATTTCAAACATAGATTAGGTTTTTTGCCTTTCCTTAATTCAAGGGGTTGTTTCTCAACGCTAGGAATTCTTGCGGCTTAGTTCAACTATTAATTTCTCTCCCCCCCCCCCCCCCCCCCCCCCCCCCCCCCCCCCCCCCCCCCCTCACCCCCCCCCCCCCCCCCCCCCCCCCCCCCCCCCCCGTGCGGGCGTAAATGACTTTCACCGCTACGCGCATGCACAGGAGAAATCGTTTTTAATACGCACATGGTCAGCGGAACGGCGTAACAGATAACTTCTGGCTGTTCATTAGCAAATATACGTTACTTTTGGGGCGGCGCTTGCTGGTTGATTAGAAAATAGAATTAGGCAGAAGTGACTGTGTTGAAGATATCTATGGATGGGTATGAAAAAAAAAAATTGGAAAAAGGTGATTCGTCTTACGAGAACAAAAGACAAAGAAAATAGCCAACGTTGCGACCACGCCTTGTCGGAGAAAGGAAAGAAAGTGAGGGCTAGATAGGACACATAAGAATCTAAATAAATATAAAAATAAAACTAGAGTACTTCCCTAAAGGAAGCTAAGACCTAGCACGTCTGCCGAAGAGAGAGTGCGTCACCAGAAAAGGAAATGACTGCCACTTCCGGATGGAAACAGTACATACTAAGAAGCTAAAAAACGAAACTGAACAAGAAACTACCCAAATGTAATAATAATGAGGACTGGAGATAGAGGAGGACAGAATGAGCGGGAGATAAATAAATATTTAATTAAAAATCAAAACATTTTTTTTTAAATTTATTTATCGGCGACGGTGAAATAGAAAAATTGAATAAGAGTGGAAAGGGTCAAAATAGAATAGGAGTGGAAAGGGTGACCTCAGACCAAGGTGTGTAGGGTGTTAAGACCAGCTTGTTTTAGACACCCCATACGATGGATAAGACGTTGCTCAAGCTGGACTCGGCTAGCTGTGTCAGAGGAGCAGGATCTGATCACAGTGACCTGGATGTCGATGGGACCATGGTTGTCAGGACCCTTAATGTGTATGGCAACTGGTGTAGATTTTTGCTGAGAGATGTCATTAAGGTGCTGGCTGAATCTGTCCCCAAGTCGAGTGCCTGTTTGGCCATATAGGTTTTGCTGCAACGTTTACATATGATTGTATAAATGACATTGCGCGACACACCGTGAAGCTATTAGTGATGGTGAACGTGACCTTAGGAAAAGACACCTTGTGGGTGTGGATGACATATTTGCACGTCGTGCATCGTGTCCGACCACAGGGTAGTGTGCCAAAGTGAGTGACACTCAGTTGCGAGACGGCTGTGAACAAGGAGATCCTTATGGTTCTTGTCGCGTCTATATGCCACCAAAGGTGCCACACCGAATACTTCTCGGGTCACAGAATCTTCTTGGAGGATGGGTAAGTTGCGGAAAATGATCTTTTTGACTGCAGTGCTGTGAAGGTGATAAGTCAGGATTAATTTGACTCTTTCCGAACTGGATTTGTAGTGGGGTTTGAGGGCCTCCTGACGGGAGATGGGGAGAACACGTTGGAGGGCGGAGGTGACAACATGTTCTGGATAAAGTCTGTGACGGAAGAAATCCAACATCTCATTGGCTCGGAAGTGGAAGTCATCGTCGTCTTGGCACAAACGGCTGAGGAGGAGAAGTTGGGAAAATGGAAGGGAGTCACGACAAGCCTGAGGATGAGAAGAGGTATACAGAAGGTAGCTGTGGGCATTCTGTCGGTTTGTAGTGTACTGAGGTATTAAGGCAGGAGGGCGTGATAGCAATAGTAATGTCAAGAAATTTGACTAATACTATGGAGATGCGGGAGGTGAACTTCGTGGGGTGGAAGTGGTTGACGAAGTCGATGAAGCGGGATAAATCAGCCTCTGACATATCTGTGAGACCTATGCCATCATCGATATATCTGCGGTAAAACCCGGGGAAAGGACCGGAGTATTGTTGCCATATCTGATGCTCCAAATGACCCATGAAAAGACAGCCATAGCTAGGACCCATCTTCGATCCCATAGAAACACCATTAATTTGGTCGAAAAACTGACCAATGAATTCAAAGGAATTTTGTTAAAGGACCAGTTCAGCAAGACGGAGAAGAGTGTCAGTGGAAATAGGACAAGTGCGCTGGTCAAGAAAAAACCGAAGAGCTCGGAGACCATCAGAGTGGGGAATGGATGTATACAGAGAATAGACGTCTAACCGTGGTGAGATGAGATGTTATAAATATTTATAGGGGACTTAGTGTACTGACTGAGATCAGCTGTGAAGGTATCTATATCTATTAAGAGTAGTGTATTATAGATAACCTTACTTGCTGCCACATATATATATCTATCTCAGGCAGAATTATTCTGGAATAGTGTGATGACTACGTTATGTGTCTAGGGTATGTGTATGATGAAGTGTAAGTCACAACAACAGACAGATAAACAATTTAATTTATTCCACTACACTTGACAACACTGTGACACTCACATACATATAACAATCTATGAGAATATCTTAACGGAGTCACTGATAACTTTTCAAATAACAATATGTATTCATTTCTGTCATGAATATATATGTGTGTCCTGATTCAAATACAAAGGAACCAGGAATCACAATCAATTTTAATTACAAGTTATGTACAGAATGTATTAATATGAATATTGTAGTGACATATATTATTACAAATATCCTATGTGTGTCAGTTGTGTAGTAGTAATATGAGGTAATACTGGTTTTGTTTTGTTCAAGCTCTGTTGGTATTTGTCATCATGACTTCAATAGTTTGTCTTAAGGAAACTAGTATTGGAGATGTTCTCCGTTCTTGATATTAACACAATTTACTTCCCCTCTTAAGTTATGTTACAATGTTATTTTAAGACGGGGTACATAATGTTGAGCTCAGCGGGTCACATCAGCTTATCTTGCGTGATGGCGGCAGGAAAAGACTCTTCTGCTCGATTCTCCCCTGGGCTCTGGAGACACCTCACTGATAGCTAAATGGACCAAGGAGTATGCTGTCCGACTCTGGATTCAGCAAAGCTCTAACCAGGTGCTGCTCAATACCATCAAGACCACGGTCCCTGAAAACAAGAAGGATGTACCTTCTACTTCATAACTAATTTATACTCTCTTTTTACACTGATCACAACACATCACAAACATTGAGTTCAGAGCGTTAGGCCAACTGTCAGCTTCATCTGAAATACTTTATACCAGTATTAACCTCCTTAATGGTTACTACGCCTCTGCACTTCCAGCATTATTTCTGTCTAATCAATAATCTAGGTGTCAGTGTACTGTTTGGCCATTCCATGCAGTTTTACTTTCCTCCGACACCTTCTGTTCAGGCTGGAGCATATAGGCTTTACATCATGTTTGCTACTGAACTACACATATATACAGGCATAAATTAACAATTCACATTCAATTTTCATTAAAAGATACTGAATGTTTCAAGCTTACCACAATTCATGGAAACAAACACAGATACGTTGATTAGCAATGAATTCTGGCACAATTACTGGCACAAATTCCCATCTGCTTATGTTCCAGGCTTTTATTTAGCAAAAATATGAGCTGGCTTCAACGCACTGTTGCTTTATCAAGCTTATTTGACTAGTGGTCTCGAACTAACGCTCCTAAGTGAGTATATCAGCGAGTCTAGCCAATGGAGCCACGTTTCGACAAGTATTTGAAAAAATTTTAACTTCCTACGTCTCCCCTAACAACGAAAGATAGTATTTATAGCCCGACCAATCGTGGTTAGTCTTTCATTTGTTGCGCTCCAATCAATTTGGAGTTTACATGGTAGGCTATTTCTGTAACGTAAGGTTTTTTCAAACACGTTATAAAAAAAATTTTATGAGCAGAAATGATTTCATGTTGTCAGGCATCCCCACTATTTTATTTTGGTTATAATTTATTAATTCCTGGACTATTTGCGTAACGTTTTACATATTCTTTGTCAGCAAGCCCTAAGGAACCCAAATATCCAAATTTAAAAGAGCTACGTGGCTGCGTTCAAAATATGCAATTTCTTCTACCTCCTGTTTCGAAGATGTGCTGTCTGGGTACTGTAATGTTTTCAAACGTAAACCCATCTATTGTCATCTTTCCTTATAAGCGTTTTTCAGGATTTTAAAACCTAACTCTGGGATGGGTAATGTATTTTATCACTGTCCGTCTGGAAAAAAAAAATTAGTGCAGGTGGCCTTACACGCGTGATAGTAGTAATTGTGTATCGCGCGACGCGTGTTTAATTTTGCATGCGTTCCTGATTTCATTCGCCCCTCTCTCTCTTTCTATTTGAGTCCATCTGTTCGTTCGTTTTGGTAACGTAATATAATTAATGTTAGGATTAATTTAGGTCATTACGCAGGGTGCCTCTCAATGTTTTTTCCAAGAAATACAGCACACGTTTCATTGAAGAAAGCGGGTAATAATACAGTAAGCTTTTACTATCAACGTGAAAGCGTTACAATTTGCAGACGAAGCAGAAAACAAAGGGGATTTCGAGTACCTTCTTTGTGACAGCACTGTTATTTTACCATTGCTCTTTTCTTTATTAATTTTATTTGTTAGGCTTCATATTTACCTAATAATTTATATATGTGGATTAGAATATTCCACGACACCTCCCCTCTTAAAACAGACATTATATGTCAGTCCTTTATTCTATATACACATAGAGAAATTTATTATTATTTCTGGGGTTTACGGTGATTCTCATCACACGGATGGCGGCTTAAAAAATCCGCTCCCAAATTGGTTTTTCCAGATATATACTCAATGCTAAAATTATAGGGAGCCAGAAGTAAAGACCATCGGAGTAACCTAGAGTTCTCATGCTTAGCCTGTGCTAGAAACGATAAAGGTTTGTGGTCTGTTTGCAACTTAAATGCCTTCCCATATAGATAAATATTGAATTTCTTTATCGCCCATATTACTGCAAGACATTCTTTTTCGCTAGTTGAGTAGTTGATTTCAGCTTTATTCAACTTTCTGCTAGCATATGCCACTGGGCTTAATTCCCCATCCAATGCATCAGATCTCTGTAGTAGAGTTGCACCCAGCCCAATATTACTTGCATCCGTCCTTACTATGAATTCTTGACTTAAGTCAGGTAATTTCAAAATGGGTTTACTTGTGAGCTTTTCCTTCAATTCTTGGTAAGTCATTTCACATTGTGGTGTCCATGTAATGCGATCTGGATGTCCTTTACGTGTCAATTCAGTTAACGGTGCACATATGGAATTAAAGTTTTTGATATACTTCTGGTAGAAACCACATAATGAGACAAAGGATCTCACGTCCTTCTTGGTTTGTGGTCTCGGGGCTTTCTGTAGTTTCTCTAAATTCTTTGGGTCAGGGGTCATGTTTCCCTGATAAACTGTGTGTCCCAAAAATTCCAATTCTTTACATCCAACGCAACATTTGGTTGGTCGGGCTGTTAAATTTGCCTCCCTAAGTCGATCAAACAGCATGTTCAGAGAGTCAATGTGTTCCTCAAATGTTTCTGTTGCTATAAGGATATCATCCATAAAATTTGTTATACAGGGATTATTCAGAGGATCCAATAATTTTCTCATCATTCTAGAGAAGACACTAGGCGCATTCTTCAATCCAAATGGCAATCTATTAAACTCATAGTGTCCTTCTGAGGTACTAAAAGCTAGGTATGGTCTAACCTCAGGCTTTACTGGAATCTGATAGTATCCTTTACTCAGATCCACTTTTGAGAAATATTTAGCTTTATTTAGCCTGGCAAACAGCTGATTTGTATCCGGCAATGGATCCACCTGTCCTTCTGTAATAGCATTCAGTCTCCTGTAATCTATACAGAGTCTATGTTCTCCAGAGGGCTTCCTTAAGAGTACCACACCGGAACTATACGAAGACTCACTGTGCGAAATAATTCCTTCCTTCAATAGATAGTCTATCTCTTCCTTCAAAGCTTTCTCCTTAGCAAACGGAATCGAATATGGTTTCATACAGACAGGTGTGGAGTCTATTAGTTTCATATCATATTCCAATAGGTTTGTATGCCCTGGTCGGTCTGTTAACACCTCTGCATGATTATTTAGAACCTGTTGCACTCTCTCTTTCTGAGTTTTCGTTAAATGTGTACTGATTTTCACCTGTGCTGCTGTCTCACAGGGGTGTAATGGATATTCAAATGATGAAAGTGGTTCCTTTTTCATCTCCATGGCGATGGACAAGGTCAACAAGTGTGTCTCTTCCTGATGTTCTCTTTCCAAATATTTCTTCAGGAGATTCACATGATAGATTTTTTCTTTCCCCTTCTTATCTATCTTATAATTTGTTCTAGACACCTTCTCTAAAACTGTATATGGACCCTGCCATCCAATTTGTAACTTATTCTGACTCCCAGGCAAAAGAAGCAGTACTTTCTCTCCCACAGCCAAATTTCTGTCTTTCGCCTTCCTGTTATAATAGGCAGCATGTTTCTTCCTGGCTTGTTTCAAATTTTCATTGGCAAGTTTCCAGCCAGTTTTTAACCGAGTGGTCAGCTCATTCACATATTGGTATGAAGATGTAATGTTTTCCTCTGCCTTTTCATCAGTCCACGTTCTTAACAAAGCTTCGAGTGGACCTTTTATTGGCCTTCCAAACAATAATGTTGCCGGGGCCATACCGGTTGAACTATGGGGTACCTCCCGATAAGCAAAGAGGGCGGCGTGCAGGTACTGGTCCCATGTATCTGGTTTTTCGTGTGCCAACTTTCTCAGGATCGACATCAATGTGCCGTTAAATCTTTCCACTTGGCCGTTCCCTTGGGGATGATACACACTACAATGGATTTTCCTCCCTACAGTCCGATTGAGTGTTTGGCCTGGAAGATCCTGAAAACTTCTTCAGTTAGTTTCCCCTTGAACTGAGAGCCATTATCAGTCAAGATTTGATTGGGAAAGCCTAACCTTGTGAAAATTGTGAGCAATGCCTCTGCCACATGTTTTGAATCAATCGATGACAGGGCTACTGCCTCTCCCCACATAGAACAAGTGTCCACCAGAGTCAGAATGTAGCTGTTCCTTCTCTTGGTTCGGGTGAGAGGTCCCACAAGATCCACGGCAACTCTCTCAAAGGGTGTTCCCACTATGGGCATTTCCCCCAGAGTTGCTGGTGCAGTCCAATGTTTAGGTGCTACTCGTTGGCACTCTGGACAGGATTTTACATATCGTTTGATATCTTCAGTTATTCTGGCCAGAAATAGTGACAAGCTATTCGCTGTCCTGTTGCGCTGATTCCCATATGACCACTGAAGGGAATCGCATGCCCTAGTTCCAACACTTTAGTCCTATATGAAGTGGGAAGGACCAGCTGTCCGTGACCATTGGATTCAGATCCAGCCTTCCTATATATCAGTTTGTTCTTCATATAAAACTCTCCCTTGCCTGGAGGTGTATGAGATTTGGGCAACTTCTTGAAACATGGCTTGAGTGTTTTGTCCTCAGCCTGTGCCTTCCTCATCTCATCTGGGTGAGTATTTATGGGATTATCCTCCTCCTTTTTTGACTGTGATCTGGTCTGCACTGTTGCCAATATCACAGGTCTCTTGGGATTCCCCAAGAAGACATATCTACACCCCAATATTAGAGGGTAGATTGGCTCATTTATCACTGCTGCTTTTATGATTCCTTCCACATATCGCGTTTTCACTTTTATTCGGGCGACGGGAAGTGTCATGGTAGCTACATCCTTGGTTGCAGTTTGAATCTCCACTGTTTCCGTGGTGTATTGATCGGCCTGCACCAGGTGAGAACTCACAACGGAATCGTAATCTAAACCGGTATCATATAAACACCTTATAGTGACACCATTACATATGACATCTTCACACACTGGGGGGTGGTATGGTTCCTGTAGTTCTTCAGGTTTGACCTTCTTTTCCTTTTTCCCCGATGTCATAGCAGCACAATGAGGAGGTTTCCTTCTACAATGGTCAGTGTCATGATTGTTCATCTTACAATTTTTACACCACCTTTTTCCTTGGTTGAAAGATTTTCTTTCATCATATTTCCTTTCATCGAATTGTGGGAATTTATTTTTATTTTCATACCGTGGCCTATCAAACTGGTGCTTACCTTTGTTTTGATCCCTAGGATCAAATTTATTAAAGTTCTGTGGTGCCCTAAAGTTATCCACTTGTTTCTTTTTATTACCTGTTACCTCTGCTTGAGCTGCTTGATACCTTTCAGCAACATTTAGCAACTCACCCAGCCTCTCTGCACCTTGTTCCATGAGAAACTTTCTCAGGTCTGGAGCCATGGACTCTCTTAGTTGCTCTATAAGGACCATTTCCTTAAGATCTTGGGTTTTCCCCAGAGAAGTCCATTTCTCCAAGTATGTCTCTATTCGTGCAGAGAACTGGTGATAGGTTTCACCTGACAGTAGTTTAGCATTCCTAAATTTTTTCCTATAAAATTCTGCATTCTTTTCATATCTTAACAAAAGAGCCTGCTTTAGCATGTCATAATTTTCCTGATCACCTCTGCTCATTTTTGCAAAAACTTCATAAGCTGCCCCACGAAGTCCCTGAGATAACTTTAAGCTCCACCTTTCTCTCTCTAACCCATACGTGGTAGCTAATAGCTCATACCTATTTATATAGCTCTCAATATCATCGTCTTTCTCAACAAAATGATCTAAATGAAAATTCATAGCTGAGGTTGAGGCTCCTTGGCTAGCAGTGGCATCAGAGGCAAAGGGACTGGCACCATTTTCAGGAGCATGGCCCTGAAACTCAAACTCCCTTAGTCGTAACTCATGTTCCCTTTGTAATCTTTTATCTTCTGCTTCCCTTTCTGCAGCTAATTTCTTCTCTTCTCTTTCTGCAGCTAATTTCTTCTCTTCTCTTTCTACAGCTAATTTCTTCTCTTCTCTTTCTGCAGCCTGTCTTCTTTCCTCGGCTTCCCTTTCTGCAGCTAATCTTTTGTCTTCTCTTTCTGCTTCCAATTTCTTAGCCTCAGCCTCAATCTGCAACCTCTTAATTTCCCTTTCAGCCTCTAACCTTCTTTCGGCTTCAAACCTTCTTTCTTCGCGTTCAATAAATTTGTCACATTCCGTGGTGACATAGGCAACCATAACTTGCCCATCTAATCCTAACTCTTTTGCAGTCTGAACAGCAGCAGATCGAAATTTGGCTAGGTCCGCCATTGTCTATCAGGTAAAGTTATACAATGTCTAACCAACAATTTAATCTCTAAATATATCTAATGGACAACACAGGCACCGTGAGCTCAACCTTATTTAATTCCACCCAAGGATACCTTTTAATTCTATATTCCCTGAAGTGAATTACCCCCAATATTTTTAATAGGTAAAGATTCAAAATCCCAAGAGCGAGACCCCAATATATGTGGTGAGATGAGATGTTATAAATATTTATAGGGGACTTAGTGTACTGACTGAGATCAGCTGTGAAGGTATCTATATCTATTAAGAGTAGTGTATTATAGATAACCTTACTTGCTGCCACATATATATATCTATCTCAGGCAGAATTATTCTGGAATAGTGTGATGACTACGTTATGTGTCTAGGGTATGTGTATGATGAAGTGTAAGTCACAACAACAGACAGATAAACAATTTAATTTATTCCACTACACTTGACAACACTGTGACACTCACATACATATAACAATCTATGAGAATATCTTAACGGAGTCACTGATAACTTTTCAAATAACAATATGTATTCATTTCTGTCATGAATATATATGCGTGTCCTGATTCAAATACAAAGGAACCAGGAATCACAATCAATTTTAATTACAAGTTATGTACAGAATGTATTAATATGAATATTGTAGTGACATATATTATTACAAATATCCTATGTGTGTCAGTTGTGTAGTAGTAATATGAGGTAATACTGGTTTTGTTTTGTTCAAGCTCTGTTGGTATTTGTCATCATGACTTCAATAGTTTGTCTTAAGGAAACTAGTATTGGAGATGTTCTCCGTTCTTGATATTAACACAATTTACTTCCCCTCTTAAGTGTATGTTACAATGTTATTTTAAGACGGGGTACATAATGTTGAGCTCAGCGGGTCACATCAGCTTATCTTGCGTGATGGCGGCAGGAAAAGACTCTTCTGCTCGATTCTCCCCTGGGCTCTGGAGACACCTCACTGATAGCTAAATGGACCAAGGAGTATGCTGTCCGACTCTGGATTCAGCAAAGCTCTAACCAGGTGCTGCTCAATACCATCAAGACCACGGTCCCTGAAAACAAGAAGGATGTACCTTCTACTTCATAACTAATTTATACTCTCTTTTTACACTGATCACAACACATCACAAACATTGAGTTCAGAGCGTTAGGCCAACTATCAGTTTCAATCTGAAATACTTTATACCAGCATTAACCTCCTTAATGGTTACTACGCCTCTGCACTTCCAGCATTATTTCTGTCTAATCAATAATCTAGGTGTCAGTGTACTGTTTGGCCATTCCATGCCGTTTTACTTTCCTCCGACACCTTCTGTTCAGGCTGGAGCATATAGGCTTTACATCATGTTTGCTACTGAACTACACATATATACAGGCATAAATTAACAATTCACATTCAATTTTCATTAAAAGATACTGAATGTTTCAAGCTTACCACAATTCATGGAAACAAACACAGATACGTTGATTAGCAATGAATTCTGGCACAATTACTGGCACAAATTCCCATCTGCTTATGTTCCAGGCTTTTATTTAGCAAAAATATGAGCTGGCTTCAACGCACTGTTGCTTTATCAAGCTTATTTGACTAGTGGTCTCGAACTAACGCTCCTAAGTGAGTATATCAGCGAGTCTAGCCAATGGAGCCACGTTTCGACAAGTATTTGAAAAAATTTTAACTTCCTACGTCTCCCTTAACAACGAAAGATAGTATTTATAGCCCGACCAATCGTGGTTAGTCTTTCATTTGTTGCGCTCCAATCAATTTGGAGTTTACATGGTAGGCTATTTCTGTAACGTAAGGTTTTCTTCAAACACGTTATAAAAAAAATTTTATGAGCAGAAATGATGTCATGTTGTCAGGCATCCCCACTATTTTATTTTGGTTATAATTTATTAATTCCTGGACTATTTGCGTAACGTTTTACATATTCTTTGTCAGCAAGCCCTAAGGAACCCAAATATCCAAATTTAAAAGAGCTACGTGGCTGCGTTCAAAATATGCAATTTCTTCTACCTCCTGTTTCGAAGATGTGCTGTCTGGGTACTGTAATGTTTTCAAACGTAAACCCATCTATTGTCATCTTTCCTTATAAGCGTTTTTCAGGATTTTAAAACCTAACTCTGGGATGGGTAATGTATTTTATCACTGTCCGTCTGAAAAAAAAATTAGTGCAGGTGGCCTTACACGCGTAATAGTAGTAATTGTGTATCGCGCGACGCGTGTTTAATTTTGCATGCGTTCCTGATTTCATTCGCCCCTCTCTCTCTTTCTATTTGAGTCCATCTGTTCGTTCGTTTTGGTAACGTAATATAATTAATGTTAGGATTAATTTAGGTCATTACGCAGGGTGCCTCTCAATGTTTTTCCAAGAAATACAGCAAACGTTTCATTGAAGAAAGCGGGTAATAATACAGTAAGCTTTTACTATCAACGTGAAAGCGTTACAATTTGCAGACGAAGCAGAAAACAAGGGGGATTTCGAGTACCTTCTTTGTGACAGCACTGTTATTTTACCATTGCTCTTTTCTTTATTAATTTTATTTGTTAGGCTTCATATTTACCTAATAATTTATATATGTGGATTAGAATATTCCACGACACTAACAAGAAAAGACGATAGGAGTGGTCTGCTGAGAGTTGGATAGAGGATAATGTTATAAGAGTATGATTTGTGTCTTTGACAAAGTAGGGAAGATTCTCAACGATAGGCTGGAAAATGCGATCGAGGAAGTCAGAGATATGTTCAGTAGGACAGGAACAGTCCGAGACAATGGGTCTGCCAGGGTTGTCGATCTTATGAATTTTGGGGAGCATGTAGAATACAGGCTTGCCCAAAGAACTTTCATGAATCCTAAGATGAGAAGCGCTGGGGGACAGAGCCTTACTGGTGATGAGCTGTTTAATAGTGCTGTGTACAATGCGATTATTAGAGACGACGGTGGCATCGTTGTGAAGATATCTAAGGGATTAGGTAAACGTAATAAAGAATGATAAGAGTGGCAGACTTCCATAACTAGAAGAGAGGTGAGTCCAGGCAGAGGAATAGTATAGGGAAAGGTCTATAGTCTCAGCGGACATTTTCTATTAGATGATGGTAAGGATAGAAAAAAGGCGTTTCGTAGACCACTACTGAAAGCAAGAAAAACATTTAGACAACAAGCGCGCTATCTCTGCGACAAAACAGAAAGTGTTAAGATAATATGGACACCAGGCAACTTTTTCTCTTCCAAGTACTATGTCTGGTGACTGTCATGAATTATTCTAATCCACATATATAAATTATTAGGTAAATATAAAGCCTAATAAATAAAATAAATAAAGAAAAGAACAATGGTAAAATGACAGTGCTGTCACAAAGAATGTACTCGAAATCCCCCTTGTTTTCTGCTTCGTCTGCAAATTGTAACGCTTTCACGTTGATAGTAAAGCTTACTGTATTATTACCCGCCTTCTTCAATGAAACGTGTGCTGTATTTCTTGGAAAAAACATTGAATGGCCCTGCGTAATGACCTAAATTAATCCTAACATTAATTATACTGCGTTACCAAAACGAACGAACAGTTGGACAAAAGGATAAAAAGAGAAGGGAGAGGCAGAAAGCCGAACACTAAACACGCTTCGCGCGATACGCAAATGCTGCCATCACGCGTGTAAGTCTACATGCACTAATTTTTTTTCAGACGGACAGTGATAAAATACACTACCCTTTCCCAGAGTTAGGTTTTAAAATCATAAAAAACGCTTATTAGAAAAGATAACAATAGATGGGTTTACGTTTGAACACATAACAGTACCCAGACAGCACATCTTCGAAACAGGAGGTAGAAGAAATTGCATATTTTGAACGCAGCCACGTAGCTCCTTTAAATTAGTATTTTTGGGTTCCTTAGGGCTTGCTGACAAATAATATGTAAAACGTTACGCAAATAGTCCAGGAATTAATAAATTATACCCAAAATAAAATATTGGGGGTGCCTGACAGCATAAAATCATTTCTGCTCATAAGATTTTTTTTTTAACGTGTTTGAGAAAAATTTACGTTACTGAAATAGCCTACCATGTAAACTCCAAATTGATTGGAGCGCAACAAATGAAAGCTTAACCACGATTGGTCGGGCTATAAATACTATCTTGGTTGTTAGGGGAGACGGGAAAAGATAACATTTTTTCAAACACTTGTCGAAACGTGGCTCATTGGCCAGTCTCGCTGATATACACACTTGGGAGCGTTAGTTCGAGACCACTTGTTTAAAAAAACTTGATAAAGCATCAGTGCGTTGAAGCCAGCTCATATTTGTGTAAAATAAAAGCCTGGAACATAAGCAGATAGGAATTTGTGCCAGTATTTTGTGCCAGAATTCATTGCTAATCAACGTATCTGTGTTATTCGTATGAATTGTGGTAAGCTTGAACCATTTAATATCTTTTAATGAAAATTGAATGTGAATTGTTGATTTATGCCTGTATATATATATGTGTAGTTCAGTGGCAAACGTGAGGTAAAGCCTAAAATGCTCCAGCCTGAACAGAGGGTGTCGGAGAGAAGTAAAACGGCATGGAATGGCCAAACAGTACACTGACACCTGGATGATTGACTAGAAAGAAATAATGCTGGAAGTGCAGAGGCGTAGTAACCATTAAGAAGGGTAATACTGGAATAAAGTATTTCAGATGAAGCTGACTGTTGGCCTAACGCTCTGAACGCAATGTTTGTGCTGTATTGTGATCAGTGTAAAAGAGAATATAAATTAGTTATGAAGTAGAAGGTACATCCTTCTTGATTTCAGGGACAGTGGTCTTGATGGTAGTGAGCAGCACCTGGTCAGAGATTTGCTGAATCCAGTGTCGGACAGCATACTCCTTGGTCCTTTTAGCTATCAGTGAGGTGTCTCCAGAGCCCAGAAGAGAATTCGAGCAGAGGAGTCCTCTCCTGCCGCCATCACTCAAGATAAGCAGAGTTGGCCAGCTGAGCTCAACATTATGTCCCCTCATCTTGAAATAACTTTATAAAAATACCATTCAGAGGGGAATTTACTTGTCTTAAAATCAGGAACTGTGAACATCTCCAATAATAGTCCCTAAAGACAAACTATTGAAGTCATGATGACCAATACCAACAGAGCTTGAACAAAACAAAACCAGTATTACCTCATTTTACTACTACACAACTGACACACATAGAACATTTGTACTAATATATGTCACTACAATATTCATATTAAATACATTCTGTACATAACTTGTAATTTAAATTGATTGTGATTCCTGGTTCCCTTGTAGTTGAATCAGGACACATATTCATTCATGCTAGTAATGAATACATATTGTTATTTGAACCGTTACGAGTGACTTCTTTAAGCTATTCTCATAGAGTACATATATTGGGGTCTCGCTCTTGGGATTTTGAATCTTTCCCTATTAAAAATATTGGGGGTAATTCACTTCAGGGAATATAAGAATTAAAAGGTATCCTTGGGTGGAATTAAATAAGGTTGAGCTCACGGTGCCTGTGTTGTCCATTAGATATATAGTTAGAAATTGAATTGTTGGGTAGACATTATAAAAAGTTACCTGATAGACAATGGCGGACCTGGCCAAATTTCGATCTGCTGCGGTTCAGACTGCAAAAGAGTTAGGATTAGATGGGCAAGTTATGGTTGCCTATGTTACTACGGAATGTGACAAATTTATTGAACGCGAAGAAAGAAGGTTTGAAGCCGAAAGAAAGTTAGAGGCTGACAGGGAAATTAAGAGGTTGCAGATTGAGGCTGAGGCTAAGAAATTGGAGGCAGAAAGAGAAGACAAAAGATTAGCTGCAGAAAGAGAAGCCGAGGAAAGAAGACAGGCTGCAGAAAGGGAAGAGAAGAAATTAGCTGCAGAAAGAGAAGAAAGAAAATTAGCTGCAGAAAGGGAAGCAGAAGATAAAAGATTACAAAGGGAACATGAGTTACGACTAAGGGAGTTTGAGTTTCAAGGCCATGCTCCTGAAAATGGTGCCAGTCCCTTTGCCTCTGATGCTACGGTTACTCAGGGAGCCTCAACCTCAGCTATGAACTTTCATTTAGATCATTTTGTTGAGAAAGACGATGATATTGAGAGCTATATAAATAGGTATGAACTATTAGCTACCACGTATGGGTTAGAGAGAGAAAGGTGGAGCTTAAAGTTATCTCAGGGACTTCGTGGGGCAGCTTATGAAGTTTTTGCAAAAATGAGCAGAGGTGATCAGGAAAATTATGACATGCTAAAGCAGGCTCTTTTGTTAAGGTATGAAAAGAATGCAGAATTCTATAGAAAAAAAATTTAGGAATGCTAAACTACTGTCAGGTGAAACCTATCACCAGTTCTCTGCACGAATAGAGACATACTTGGAGAAATGGACTTCTCTGGGGAAACCCCAAGATCTTAAGGAAATGGTCCTTATAGAGCAACTAAGAGAGTCCATGGCTCCAGACCTGAGAAAGTTTCTCATGGAACAAGGTGCAGAGAGGCTGGGTGAGTTGCTAAATGTTGCTGAAAGGTATCAAGCAGCTCAAGCAGAGGTAACAGGTAATAAAAAGAAACAGGTGGATAACTTCAGGGCACCACAGAACTTTAATAAATTTGATCCTAGGGATCAAAATAAAGGTAAGCACCAATTTGATAGGCCACGGTATGAAAATAAAAATAAATTCCCACAATTCGATGAAAGGAAATATAATGAAAGAAAATCTTTCAACCAAGGAAAAAGGTGGTGTAAGAATTGTCAGATGGACAATCATGACACTGACCGTTGCAGAAGGAAACCTGTGTATATGGCAACCCTTCAGGTCAGGTCGACCTCAAGACAGGAGGAGGATATTATGTTAGATACCACTCCAGAAGAGATGAGGAAGGCACAGGCTGGGGATAAAACACTCAAGCCTTGTTTCAGAAAATTGTCAACTTGTCATACAACTCCAGGCAAGGGAGATTTTTACATGAAAAACAAGTTGATGTATAGGAAGACGGGAGCTAGATCCAATGGTCACGGACAGCTGGTTCTTCCAAAAAGATATAGGACAGAATTAATAAGGAGCCTACATGTGAAACCAGATGGGGACCATGAGAAGATAGGGACCATCATTCAAAAGGTGGCTCACAATTATTATTGGCCCAAAGCAAGATGGGACATTGAGAATTTTGTAGAAAGGTGTAGCATAGCACATGAGGGAACACCCACAAGTGGGAACATGGATCAGGACCTGGACACGCCACGGGGCAAAATTAGGCCTGATAATAAAAAGAGAAATGGATTTGATAAAGTGGACCAAATGGAATGGGAAGCCCCTTTTCACGGACAAGCTTCACTTAACTGTTTTACAATGGCCACTATGCGGAGAGTGCAAACAGATGTCTTACCCCAGGATAAGCCGAAAATCCCTCAATCGGACTTAAACAAACTGGAGGAAGAGGATGTAGGGAGGAAATCTTTCATCAAGAATTTTAAGAGGGGAGACAGCCCCAAAAGAAAAATTGGTAGCGGTCGTTTTGTGAATGATAATTCTGGGAGGAAAAATCATCACTATAAAGCTTCAAGTGGAAGAGACCATACCGGTGCATGGACAAATAGGTCCACACAATTAAAGGTCCATAGGTAGCTTTGTTAAGAACGTGGACTGATGAAAAGGCAGAGGAAAACATTACATCTTCATACCAATATGTGAATGAGCTGACCACTCGGTTAAAAACTGGCTGGAAACTTGCCAATGAAAATTTGAAACAAGCCAGGAAGAAACATGCTGCCTATTATAACAGGAAGGCGAAAGACAGAAATTTGGCTGTGGGAGAGAAGGTACTGCTTCTTTTGCCCGGGAGTCAGAATAAGTTACAAATTGGATGGCAGGGTCCATATACAGTTCTAGAGAAGGTGTCTAGAACAAATTATAAGATAGATAAGAAGGGGAAAGAAAAAATCTATCATGTGAATCTCCTGAAGAAATATTTGGAAAGAGAACATCAGGAAGAGACACACTTGTTGACTTTGTCCATCGCCATGGAGATGAAAAAGGAACCACTTTCATCATTTGAATATCCATTACACCCCTGTGAGACAGCAGCACAGGTGAAAATCAGTACACATTTAACGAAAACTCAGAAAGAGAGAGTGCAACAGGTTCTAAATAATCATGCAGAGGTGTTAACAGACCGACCAGGGCATACAAACCTATTGGAATATGATATGAAACTCATAGACTCCACTCCTGTCTGTATGAAACCATATTCGATTCCGTTTGCTAAGGAAAAAGCTTTGAAGGAAGAGATAGACTATCTATTGAAGGAAGGAATTATTTCGCACAGTGAGTCTTCGTATAGTTCCGGTGTTGTACTCTTAAGGAAGCCCTCTGGAGAACATAGACTCTGTATAGATTACAGGAGACTGAATGCTATTACAGAAGGACAGGTGGATCCATTACCGGATACAAATCAGCTGTTTGCCAGGCTAAATAAAGCTAAATATTTCTCAAAAGTGGATCTGAGTAAAGGATACTATCAGATTCCAGTAAAGCCTGAGGTTAGACCATACCTAGCTTTCAGTACCTCAGAAGGACACTATGAGTTTAATAGATTGCCATTTGGATTGAAGAATGCACCTAGTGTCTTCTCTAGAATGATGAGAAAATTATTGGATCCTCTGAATAATCCCTGTATAACAAATTTTATGGATGATATCCTTATAGCAACAGAAACATTTGAGGAACACATTGACTCTCTGAACATGCTGTTTGATCGACTTAGGGAGGCAAATTTAACAGCCCGACCAACCAAATGTTGCGTTGGATGTAAAGAATTGGAATTTTTGGGACACACAGTTTATCAGGGAAACATGACCCCTGACCCAAAGAATTTAGAAAAACTACAGAAAGCCCCGAGACCACAAACCAAGAAGGACGTGAGATCCTTTGTCTCATTATGTGGTTTCTACCAGAAGTATATCAAAAACTTTAATTCCATATGTGCACCTTTAACTGAATCGACACGTAAAGGACATCCAGATCGCATTACATGGACACCACAATGTGAAATGACTTACCAAGAATTGAAGGAAAAGCTCACAAGTAAACCCATTTTGAAATTACCTGACTTAAGTCAAGAATTCATAGTAAGGACGGATGCAAGTAATATTGGGCTAGGTGCAACTTTACTACAGAAATCAGATGCATTGGATGGGGAATTAAGCCCAGTGGCATATGCTAGCAGAAAGTTGAATAAAGCTGAAATCAACTACTCAACTAGCGAAAAAGAATGTCTTGCAGTAATATGGGCAATAAAGAAATTCAATATTTATCTATATGGGAAGGCATTTAAGTTGCAAACTGACCACAAACCTTTATCGTTTTTAGCACAGGCTAAGCATGAGAACTCTAGGTTACTCCGATGGTCTTTGCTTCTGGCTCCATATAATTTTAGCATTGAATATATATCTGGAAAAACCAATCTGGGAGCGGATTTTTTAAGCCGCCATCCGTGTGATGAGAATCACCGTAAACCCCAGAAATAATAATAAATTTCTCTATGTGTATATAGAATAAAGGACTGACATATAATGTCTGTTTTAAGAGGGGAGGTGTCATGAATTATTCTAATCCACATATATAAATTATTAGGTAAATATAAAGCCTAATAAATAAAATAAATAAAGAAAAGAACAATGGTAAAATGACAGTGCTGTCACAAAGAATGTACTCGAAATCCCCTTGTTTTCTGCTTCGTCTGCAAATTGTAACGCTTTCACGTTGATAGTAAAGCTTACTGTATTATTACCCGCCTTCTTCAATGAAACGTGTGCTGTATTTCTTGGAAAAAACATTGAATGGCCCTGCGTAATGACCTAAATTAATCCTAACATTAATTATACTGCGTTACCAAAACGAACGAACAGATGGACAAAAGGATAAAAAGAGAAGGGAGAGGCAGAAAGCCGAACACTAAACACGCTTCGCGCGATACGCAAATGCTGCCATCACGCGTGTAAGTCTACATGCACTAATTTTTTTTCAGACGGACAGTGATAAAATACACTACCCTTTCCCAGAGTTAGGTTTTAAAATCATAAAAAACGCTTATTAGAAAAGATAACAATAGATGGGTTTACGTTTGAACACATAACAGTACCCAGACAGCACATCTTCGAAACAGGAGGTAGAAGAAATTGCATATTTTGAACGCAGCCACGTAGCTCCTTTAAATTAGTATTTTTGGGTTCCTTAGGGCTTGCTGACAAATAATATGTAAAACGTTACGCAAATAGTCCAGGAATTAATAAATTATACCCAAAATAAAATATTGGGGGTGCCTGACAGCATAAAATCATTTCTGCTCATAAGATTTTTTTTTTAACGTGTTTGAAAAAAATTTACGTTACAGAAATAGCCTACCATGTAAACTCCAAATTGATTGGAGCGCAACAAATGAAAGCTTAACCACGATTGGTCGGGCTATAAATACTATCTTGGTTGTTAGGGGAGACGGGAAAAGATAACATTTTTTCAAACACTTGTCGAAACGTGGCTCATTGGCCAGTCTCGCTGATATACACACTTGGGAGCGTTAGTTCGAGACCACTTGTTTAAAAAAACTTGATAAAGCATCAGTGCGTTGAAGCCAGCTCATATTTGTGTAAAATAAAAGCCTGGAACATAAGCAGATAGGAATTTGTGCCAGTTTGTGCCAGAATTCATTGCTAATCAACGTATCTGTGTTATTCGTATGAATTGTGGTAAGCTTGAACCATTTAATATCTTTTAATGAAAATTGAATGTGAATTGTTGATTTATGCCTGTATATATATATGTGTAGTTCAGTGGCAAACGTGAGGTAAAGCCTAAAATGCTCCAGCCTGAAGGGTAATACTGGAATAAAGTATTTCAGATGAAGCTGACTGTTGGCCTAACGCTCTGAACGCAATGTTTGTGCTGTATTGTGATCAGTGTAAAAGAGAATATAAATTAGTTATGAAGTAGAAGGTACATCCTTCTTGATTTCAGGGACAGTGGTCTTGATGGTAGTGAGCAGCACCTGGTCAGAGATTTGCTGAATCCAGTGTCGGACAGCATACTCCTTGGTCCTTTTAGCTATCAGTGAGGTGTCTCCAGAGCCCAGAAGAGAATTCGAGCAGAGGAGTCCTCTCCTGCCGCCATCACTCAAGATAAGCAGAGTTGGCCAGCTGAGCTCAACATTATGTCCCCTCATCTTGAAATAACTTTATAAAAATACCATTCAGAGGGGAATTTACTTGTCTTAAAATCAGGAACTGTGAACATCTCCAATAATAGTCCCTAAAGACAAACTATTGAAGTCATGATGACCAATACCAACAGAGCTTGAACAAAACAAAACCAGTATTACCTCATTTTACTACTACACAACTGACACACATAGAACATTTGTACTAATATATGTCACTACAATATTCATATTAAATACATTCTGTACATAACTTGTAATTTAAATTGATTGTGATTCCTGGTTCCCTTGTAGTTGAATCAGGACACATATTCATTCATGCTAGTAATGAATACATATTGTTATTTGAACCGTTACGAGTGACTTCTTTAAGCTATTCTCATAGAGTGTTATATGTATGTGAGTGTCACAGTGTTGTTAAGAGTAGTGGATTAAATTAAATTGTTTATCTGTCTGTTGTTGTGACTTACACTTCACCATACTCATACCCTAGACATATAACGTAGCATCACACTATTCCAGAATAATTCTGACTGAGATATATAGATATGTGGTAGCAAGTAAGGTTATCTATAATACACTACTCTTAATAGATATAGATACCTTCACAGCTGATCTCAGTCAGTACACTAAGTTTCCTATAAATATTTATAACATCCCACTTCACCACAGTGACGTAGGCGATCATGTGTCTCCATAACTTCCTGTCTCCAGTACTGTTTATCAATTCTGTTTATGAGTTTCTTCCAAGCCCTTATGTCAAACTATCCAGTATCTGCTCTCTTTGTCGTCCTCTATCTCTTGTTCCTTCAATCGTTCCTGTTGTCACGATATTTCCAGCGTTTGACTCCTCATAATGTGTCCAAACAAATGGATGACTTCCTTCTAACGTGAATGACAAGTTTCATTTGCGCACTGACCTCTTTCAGGACTTCGTCATTGCTATTTGTAACTGTCCATGGTATTTTTAACACGCTTGTATAAAACCAAATGTAGTAGACTTGTTTTTTTTCTATTTGTTTACTAATTGTCCATCACTCAATTCTGTGCTCCAGGATTGGTTCTATATAGCACCGAAGAACTCTCTTCCTTACTTCAATTAACAAAGAATTGTTGTACATTATACTTTTCATTTTATAGACTGCTGCTTTTGTCTGGGCTATTCTACTCTTCACCTCTGAGTTGCGTCTTCTGTCCGTTGTTTTCTACGTGCACGGGTCTTTGAATATATTGACTTGTTTTAAAACTGTTCCGTTTACTTTGATAGTGTATTCTGGAGAAGTCACTTTCTTCGAGATGACTGTCACGTCTGTCTATTTACGCCAGAAATATACTATTTAAACAATATTTAATAAAGGAAGGGTCATTTGTACCAGACGCTGGTAAAAGACAATCATCCTCATATAGAATAAAAGAAGACATGGGAAACATAAATATACTAGTTACACAATATTTAATAAAGTATGAGAGGAAAAACCATACCAGGAGTCTGGAATAGACATTAGTATATGTCAATAAATGCGGAGGCTGCTGTAAATAAAGAGATATTAACACGGTAAAGATGTGGCTACGGCAACCGCTCTCTGCCCGCGGTCACATTGTTCATGGATAACAAACCACACTGTCTGTTTCTTCACATAAACTACCAACAAAATAACTTCATTAGTATTGTTCTTCACAAGAACAGGATTGGTACACCAGATCTCTGCACCTGTGGCATCAGCTCCATGACAGCCTAACATCTGCTCAAGTCCTGATCAATATACAGCAGTGAACGGAGTAGCATACGACAACAATCTACTTCTATCCACAAAAACCTGTTTGGAGATGTCAGCGACCTTGAGCTGACTACTGCCTTTATTAGAGTCACTGAAGTGGAAATCTGAGAGTGAAAGAAGACCAAGAAGAATAAGTCATCAAACAATTTAATATTGAGATACTGATGTATGTACAGGGCATTCAATCGGTCGTGGAATAATGATACGACATAGACTCACAAATCCAGGTCGGCTACTTTACAACTTTCTGTACCACAAAAGATTATTTATTCTCTTCAATTTCTGCTTCCCTGCCTTCCTTTTTCACATTGCACCGCAGGGCACTCTTCAAAATTACGTGACGTCACAATCGCAAAAGTTGCGCAACCATTTTCACACCCAATCGCTGACCCCTATTACTGCGTGTCCAATGGATCCCATCTCATTGTAATATCGCCGGCAATGAAGAGGCTGACAGAATGGCAAAAGAAGGTTCACATCTACCTCAGCCTGATGCAAGCATAACGTTTGAGGAGGCAAAGAGTTTTATCAGAATCAGTTATAGAAACAAATGGAATGTAGAACACCCAGGGCACACACAGAATGATGCTTACTACCAGCTCCACAGAAGAGAACAAGTGGTAATCTTCAGACTCCGCACTGGCCACAACAGATTGAGATACCATCTATTCAACAAGCTAAAGATAGGAACTACCGATCAGTGTAACTGTGGCACTGATAAAATGACTGCTGAACATCTGCTTCAAAGTTGCCCCTTATATGTGGTACAGAGAAAGTGCATATGGCCGACGCCAGCTCCTTTCGTGGAAAAGCTTTACGGAGATTCAAATAGCCTCAAACTGACTACTGCTTTCTTTGAGAACATCCAAGTGGACGTCTGAGAGTGTACGAAGAAGAAGAAGAAGATATATCCAGCAAAAAGCATTCTTGGCAGACATTATACTCTTATAGACAAGACAAACAATTGATGAAATGAAGCACAACGAGGAATCTCTTGCTACAGAGTAGCTGAACGCGATATCTGGACACGAGTTTTTCTCCTCTGAACCACAAGGGAGCAATTATTCCATAGATTACCGGTTCCCAACCTTTTGTGGAGGGCGACCCATACACCACCCGTGCTATACAGAAGCGGACCCCATAAGGAGAAACAAATTGAGAGGATTAGTTTCACATCAGGTGTATTGCGCATATATTATAGATTTGAGCATTTTTTACGCACACACGATTAATTGGTTTAAAAAAAAATGTTTACACCATTAATTTATAAACCAAATTTTAATCGATTATTCCGTTTTTTGCAGTGTTTACGTTTTTGGGTTAAATACGACAGCATTTGCTATGTTACATGTTTGTCATATGGAAGTTGGCAAGTATGGTCAAAAATAGTACATTGTTTTGTTATAACTTTTCAGCATTTTGATTTTATTTTTCAGGATGTTGCTGCCTTATAACATGTAAATAGTCCTTCGCGATTTCGAAAAAAAGTTTTTTTTTAATGATTTTTAGAATTCTGTAAATTGTTGGAAATAGATTGATTAATCTTCGATTAAAGAATTTCGACTTATTGATTAAGTTTTATTTTAAATCAACCCCAGCCCTAATTATATAAATGTATGTGTGTGTGCGCCTGTGTAAGGTGTGTGTTTGTGTCATATGATCTAGAATTGTGACTTTGTGATATTGCTATTTATTTACTTACTTAAAGTTCTTCAGTTATCAAAATGAAACAGTTCATTTGGGATGGTATATCTTGTTTCGTAGCAGCAAACTTCTAAATGCGTGGTTGCAAAGACAATATTGTATGTAGCAGGTCTGACTCCACATTTTTTTTTTAAATCTGGACGAGTGCTGAAAATGTGGCGAATACGTTCTTTAGTACTGTTCGGTCGATTTTATTACTTTTTTTTTTAAATGGTGTGTAAAACATTTGTTCAATATATTGCGAACCTCGCCGGTCCTGGTCGCTGCCGGCAGGTTGGGAACCACCGGCATAGACCATTTGAGTAATATTGCAACGTTTATTTCATACACAATTCGAGTACGATTTCTAGTCAGTCACAAGAAGTTGTAAAGATGAATGTAGAAAACGGTACAATGTTTGTAAAGGAAAAAAGAGTTGGGATATAACCATAAAAGACCTATGACAACTCTTTTTATTGCAGACAGAACACATAATAATGGTCTACATCCATGGGTCTCTGAGGGAACACATAATACTGGTCTACATCCATGGGTCTCTGAGGGAACACATAATACTGGTCTACATCCATGGGTCTCTGAGGGAACACAGAAAGGATATGGCTACTGACCCCTCAGGCATCGCGGAAGAGGTGGCTATAATACGAGGCGGTGCATGGCGCTGTCAGCCTCATTAAGTGAAATAAGTTGTTGCAGAAACTATCACTGCAGGAGCGCATGAATGCTATGGTGGGAGCTGCCTATAAGCGGACTAGCTGCAGTGTGACTCCGTGCCCCATACAGCAGCCACAAGAGAAACGATGAACTACATCAAGTAAATCATTCTCTGCCTTACGTAGTTCCCCGGGGGGGTCTCTGAAGAAGAAAAGATAAAAGAGGGCTACTGATCCCTCATGCGTGTCGTACAAGGCGAGTAATATGAGGTTGTGAACGGGACTGGCAGCCTCATCATGTAAATAAGCTGTCACAGAAACCACTACTGCAAGAGCGTCTGACTGCTTAGTGCAGACTTCCTGCAAGGATGCCAGCAACAGTGGTGGCTCTTTGCTCCATAAGGAGCGAAAATGAAAATGATGATGACGTCAGTCTCTGCCTCTTCCTTATACTCTCTATCTTCTAACTTACATGTGTCTACTTGTTTCATTCCGCCCGTATGCCAGAGTTAAAAGAGTCTTTCAGTTGCTCGATACGACAACACTGGATATTTGTTGTCCACAGCTAGGACAGTAAGTCTAATAGGGAGTTTTGCAGGTACGTATTTTAGAAATCCTCATGCTACTATTTGTCTAAGTAAAGCGTCCTGTAACGAAAAAAAAAAACAAAGAAAACAATCCCACTAACTTTTTGGGAAAATACGGAACAGAGCCGCCTGGCACCGTGAAACCTAAAGTGAACACCGATTTTTAAAAATGCTTTTTAATGTATTTGTCAGTATGTTGCTGTTATAAATATTCACACAATTCTTTTTTTTTCCATGGAACACTGACCATAGGTCATGATACATGATTACAGATGACGCAACGAAGTTAAAATATAATAGAAAGGAATGAAATAATCAGGAGAATTAGATACACTGTGCAGGGTTGAGAAGTCACCACTGGGGCAATGAAATGCAGATGTGATTGCACTGGTATACACACATTTTGGTGCCTTAAATTTTATAGCTGTTCTTGGGTAATTTTGGGTTGCTGATTCCAAAAATGTAATCAGATTTCTTCTATCAGCTCTAGTTTTGAGATAACTAAGAATGACCATATTAGTAGGGCAATTGTTACGTACAATCCTAGAGTTAGGTGCTATCAGTGGAATTTTGACTTTAGTCTGCATTCATATTATATGTACTTACTATGCATATATTACCAAAAATGTAATAAAACTTTATCACTAGCCCTTGTTTAGTCAACACGCAAAAAGGATCTTTTCGAGGACTTCCTGGAATGTGATACGCCCGGATAGTCACGCTTAAGGGTCCAACAGTAATATGCCATCATGTTGGCATCCCAAAGTCCCTGGTATCTCTCTTCCATTGTTTTTATATCTTGGTGAAATCTTTCACCTTGCTCCTCACTAAAGTCACCAAGACTGTCCGGAAATAAATGTAAATGGTTATGGAGGTAATGCAATTTTATGCTCATGTTGCATCCAAGTTCACAAAAACTCGACAGCATGTTTCCAACTAATTCAGAATGATTGTCTGCTTTAAAGTTACCCAGAAAATTTTGCACAACTAAAACAAATGATGACCAGGCTGTGGACTCTGTTTTGTTCATGGAATCAATAAAATTTGGATCGTTTAACTTTCTAATTTGAGGTCCATCAAAAATTCCAGCTTTAAGTTTGTCTATGCTCAATTCTGGAAACTTTCTGCATAAGTAATTAAAACAGGTACCATCTTTTTTCAGTGCCTTAACAAATTGCTTCATCAAGCCAAGCTTTATATGTAATGGTGGCAGTAGAACTCTTTTTCGATCAATGAGAGGCTTATTGACAATATTTTTTTCTCAAACTTTAAATTCATCCCTCAACGGACACTGTTTCTTTGTCTAGTGCATATCTTTTGCCCTGCTATCCCACAAACATATAAAGCATGAATATGTGGTGAATCCCATTTGCTGGCCAAGCAAGAAATTCATCATTTTAAGATCTACACAAACCATCCAGTTATTTTCTAAATACTTCAATTTTTCCAGAACTGTGCTTATTGTAGCATACTCCTCCTTCATTGTAGTAGAATGAGCAATTGGAATTGAGCCATATTTGTTACCATTGTGTAAGAGAACACCCTTCAAACTTCTTTTAGAGCTGTCAATGAAAAGTCGCCACTCATCTGGTGTATAACTTACATCCATTTTGTTAACAAGACCTCCTACATTAGTACAAAACACAAGGTTGTTTTCTTTTCAAAAGAATGGAATAAAACATTGCTCTCTGCTGCGATAAAATGTAACCTTTGTTTCAGCAGTCAGTAAATTTTTTTCTTTCAATCTTGAAGCCAAAAGTTCTGAAGATTCCATGGAGAGATATAGATCTCGGATTAGATCATTTAGTTCAAGCTGGTCGAAGCGTTGAGCATCTGAAAAATAATGTTCGAAATCACTATCACTTGTCGTTCCACATGCCACTGCTGTCTCATCTTCTAGCAGGGAATCCGATATCTGACTGAAAGTTGGAATTGGTATGTCATCTGCGTGTGGAACAGGTCGCCTAGCAGAATCTAAATCTGGATATTTCCACCTTTTGTGATTTTTTCCCATTAATTCCCTTAATATTCACAACACAAAAATAACAGTCATCATAGTGGTTCTTGGGCTCTCTCCAAACCATTGGAATTCCAAATTTTAAACATTTTCTTTTCCCACAAGTCCACTGTCGCAGATGTTCAACACATGTTTTGCAAACAATATGAGGAGCCCAAGACTTGTCCTGGTCACCTAGTTTTACTTTAAAGTAAGCAAAGTATGCCTTTTTCACAAAAACAGTAATATGCTTCCTATGTTCTTCTTTGAAAGTGTACTCTCCACAAATATAACAAAATAAATGAGGTGAAAGAAAACATGCTCTTCTTGAAGATGATGCCTTGCTCTGTTAGAAGTGTAATAAAATAAGTAGCATACTAACATGCATGCAGTGGCTTAAAATCTAAAAAAGGCAATTCTGGGAAGATTCCTGGAAAACTGAAACTGAGAGTAAACAAGCAGTTTTCTTTTGTAAAGGACTAGACAGCAATATTTTTTTACATAGCCTTATATAGAAAATACTATAATAATACAAAAATGTCTGTATCTCAAAAATTAGAGCTGCTACAGACAAGTAAATGTGATATTTGGATTGAGCAGGCCTCATTTATGTACAATCAAGAGTAAAATGTCTGGCACCAAAAAAATTTTTTTTTTTTTTTTTGGTATGGCTGTGTTATCTTTATGATTGCCCGGGTAAGACATGAGGTTTGCTCGACTAATGCATCAGTCTGTACAACCCTTTCTAAACCTGGAATTCATTCGCAGAAAATAATTTTTTGCTGGTGATCAAATTTGTCCATTACGATCACATATTACACCATGCTGTAGGTTTCACAAAATACTCGAATAAAACGTGGCTTGACAGCAGAATCCCCAAGGTATTGTTATCGCCGAAGATATTCATCAATATAAATTTAAAATTTGAAAGTGAAACACTTTTATATGAAAATAATTCTGAAAATTTGAACAAACGATAGTGTCTTCTTTGCCTAATACACGATACATTTTATGTATATGATGAAGGGGTGGGGGTACTTGAAAATGAAAATGCAAGCAGTGCCGAAAGCGGCCAAGATCCAAGTACGGACAAGATTCGATATTTTATATAGACTACAGTATTTTTTGTTTTCCTTTTAAAAGTAATTTCTGAACACGGCTCCTGCTTTATTATTCAAATAATCATTAATCCGAACTACGGTCAGCCTCAGTCAGCTCGATAATCGACATTCTGCTGTGTCATTCACCATCGTTATAACTCTTTTAAGCCCCCAATGAAGCATGAGCCACCACTCCTAGCAGGAAGCCTGTTCCAAAGGATTCATGTGCTCTTTCTGCAGTAGTGTCTTTCGCAATTTGTTTGACATGATGATGTTGCCAGCCCAATGCACGATCTCATATTACTCGTCTTACGACACACCTGAGGGAGCACAAGTCCTGTCTTTGTCTTCTGTGATAAGTAGAAGAAATTTAAAACCGTTTTCAATTCCCATCCAAGTTTATGCTGGGTTTAGTGTGTAGCAAAGAGAAGGACGTTCTACGACCAAGCACGTCATTAAGGGTGTGCTACTTGGGATACCATCTATTCAACAAGCTAAATATAGGAACTACCGATGAATGTAACTATGGCACCGATTAAATGAGGACTATACATCTGTTTTAAAGATGCTCAACATACGAGGAACAGAGAAAGCACATTTGGCCGTTAGCAGTAACATTCAAGGAAAAACTGAGATACAAATAGATTCAAGCTGTCCACTGCTTTCTTTGAAAATATTCAAGTAGACTTCTGAGAGTGTACAAAGAAGAATAACAATCCTTATGTTCTGCACAAGTACCTATTATTGAAAGTCTGTTAACTTTCTGATTACATGCACATGTTTCTATGATTATTAATATCCCCACCGCGTTCGTTTTGTGCACAGTTCACTAATGTTAAATTCAGGACTGGCTCTTAGGTGGCGAGAGCTGTGCGCGTGTTGGTGGAGGCACCGAAAGGTATTAACAAACAATTAAAACATTACAATTCTAAAAGAACAAGAAAATTTAAGACAATTTCATATGTAAATTTGCTTATATTAAAGTGTCATCACGTGACCTCGTACCATCTTGAAAATCCCTAGGTCCGCATCTGATTAAATTAACAGCACCGATCTATCAGGGCTTTTCATAAGCGTGTCTGATTCATGCGTTTAATTGCGTTCTGTCTAAGGTTCTGTGTTTCTTTCCCTATAATTGACTCCCTTTTTCAGTTTTTCAAACTTCTGGGGCTTTATGCTGTACCTTAGACATTACTGTGTATTCTTGATTGTTTTATGTTTAAGTCACCTTACCTGCACTCTAACATGTACAGAGTGTCTTATCATCATTATCATCGTGGTCGTCGTCATCATCGGCACCATCACCACCACCGTCAATCATCATTAGGAAGCCTGCACCATACTTTCACATGCTCCTGCAGCAGCAGTTGGTTTTTGTGGCAATTTGTGATTAGGTTACCAGCCCCATGTACAACCTTCTATTAGTCGCCATATACGACATGCCTGAGGGTTTATTAGTCGCCATGTACGAATTGCCTGAGGGTGTATTAGTCCTATTCTTTACTTGCCTCTTTTGAGACCCCCAAAAACTAAACAGGGCGTATGCTGTCCTGGCGCTATATCTTGTTTGACAGAATATATATAACTGAAGCACATTAAAAACGCACCACTATTATATATACTGATGCCGAGAAGCTGGCAAAAAAAAGTGTGGGAATGGATTTTCCCCGTGTTTGCCATGAGGTAGAGAGCAAATGGCTGCTGGAATGGAAAGTGCAAGATTCAACCCATGGGTGTGTGTACAGACTACATGAAAACCATGAAAGTTACACGTGCAACACGATTCTCAACAGCTATGACCCTGAAAATGTGTACGCGTTGTGGCAGTATACTCGGTATAAAAAGGCCGTTGAGACAAAACACCCAGTACATGTGCTTGAAATGCCACGACTATCTGAAAACGACCGCCAACGAGCCATTGGTATGTTGGAGACCGGAATGAGCTCGCGGGCCATTGCCAGAAGGATGAATTGCCACCACAGCACTATTGTACGTCTCAATGAACGTTACGGAACCACTGGCAGTGCCCGGGATAGACTTCGGAGTGGCCAACCACGAGTTACTACCCCTGCGCAAGATCGTCATATTGTGCTGAGTCACCTAAGGAATTGACTCTCCCGGCAAGTCAAACAGCCAGAGCAATAGTGGGTAGACATGGGCAAGTCTCTCGAATGACAGTTATACGACGACTCAGAGATACAGGCCTTACTGCAAGACGACCTTATGTTGGGCCAAACTTGACTCACAGACATCGTTAGCAGCGCCTGCAATGGGCAGAGCAACATATCAGATGGACTAGACTGCAGTGGAATGCTGTCCTATTCATAGACGAGAACAGATTCAACATATCCTTTGCAGATGGACGTATGCGGATTTAGCGACGGTGTGAAGAGTGCTTTGCAGATTGCTGTGTCAACCGATTTCGAGGTGGCAGTATTCACATTTGGGGAGGATTCAGTTTTCACCATCGCTTGCCTCTTCACGTCTTCCGTGGAAATGTTAATGCTGTGACATATCGAGATGAGGTTCTGGATGCACTGGTTGCTCCTGCGTTCACAATTTATCCAGACTTGCAGCTTCTCCAGCAGGATAACGCACGTGCATTTTTTTGTATTTTTGGTTTTCTCCCTTGCCTGCACAGAATGCAATGAATTTCATAACAATCAAATGTACAAATTAATGACCAGCATGGATTCATAGGAAAATGAATAAAGATACCAAATATGTAAACTTGTACACACCTATACTTACATTTCACACTCTGTTCCTGGATTATACAGGTGGTGCGTTTTTAATGTGCTTCAGTATATATACCTGTATATATAATCTATGTGGATCGAAGGAAACCGCAATACACGATTTTTTAACAAATGGTCCATGTGCCCCTAGTGGGTCTGTGAATGGATTCTAGGAGATCCACGTACATAACCAAAAAATTAAAATGTTGAATTTTAAATTATGCTTTAATGTACATTTTTTTCCAAGAAGGGGGCCATATCATTCACTGGATAATCAAAGGGGTTCACGGCACATAAAAAAAGTGTAAGGAACCCTGCCGTGATGTTAATCAAACTGGTACATGACTCCGATGGAAAGCAAATAAAACTATCCAATCGAACATAATTGATATTTTTTCGATTATTTTGGCTCGACGCCCCCGGAGGTCCCTTATACATGTCATGAATAATTATGATCTCTGTATCGCCGATTCAGAACACGACAATATAATCAGCGTAGAGCAAACATGAAAGCTAAAAATAGAAAGCTTCTAATTGAAACAGGCCGAATTATTATGTCACACGAGATGCAGATAAACGTCTCAGATTGTGTAAACATTCATACCTAAAAATAAACTAATTATGTCTGAGGTTTTTGCTTTTTTTTTTTTTTTTTACGAAAAACATTGTGGTAAAAATATAGAGACATCCCACAGTGCACGGAGAGTTGAACCAGCAGAAGGGGAAATATAAATAAATATATTTTTTAAAAAATATATATGTATATATAATTTAAGGGCAAAGAAGACGTGGATAAATAGAACATATTGTCTCAGGATGGCTTTGTAAGATCTGGTTAAAGGCATACACTTCCGAGGGACACATTGCTGTCTTTTATTTTAACGTTGTTATTGACAGCTGCTGATGACGGTATATGTTGCTAGCCACCTTGTTTGTCAGATTTTTCGGAAAGTGTTACGAGCTTGAAATAAAAAACAGAAAAGAGACTTGAAAAGATCCCAGCAGACATTTATTGAATCGTCATCAACATCATCATCATAAATCGTGTTCTTTTCCAGGACAACATAAAAGTTGAATAAATGTGGAAAGTACGAGTTCAGCAAAAATAAGTGAAGCTTGAATGAAGAGTAAATGTTCGTACCAACTATGGTATGTAAGAATAAGGGATTGCCAATCTACACTGCACACAAACTACCGTACCAGTTTGGAAACAACAGCTATTCACTGAAATTATAGAACAAATTCCAGGTATTGAGAGAAAGAACGGCCAGACTGAAACAGAAAGAAGAGTAATAACCACAAAATACATAGAGAAACATTACCCAAGCAACACCTGGATCTATGCATACACAGATGGATCAGCAAAAACTTCAACAGAAGATGGAGGCGGAGGAGTCTTTCTGAGCTTCGGCAGTGGCTCACAGAAAAAAAACTGTCAGTCGCTACAGGAAAATTCTCAGATAACTTCTGAGCAGAGGCCTTAAAATCTGAAGCAGAAGTCCTAATGATAGCTCTAACAAACAAGTAGCCATCATCAGATGGGTCTTAGAGACCCGGGACCAGCTATGTGATTACTCCCTGATACTTCTTGGAACGTGTCACAACTTTCAGACTTGACCAGTGACGACTAAACCAGTCATCTATCTGCAAAGAATCAAACATCAGCGGGAGCAGAAATCATCAAACTATTGGCAGCTACGTACAAACTTAAAAGCTGCCAAGTGAACTATCCGTTTTTCGAAAACCATAATATCACCCTGTGATGAGTAATTTTTAAAAAAAGAATTATTCATTTTAAACTGTTAAATATAATTTATTATTAAATTTGTTATTTGTGTATTTACAAATTTAATGTTGATTTAATCATTTTGAATGTACTAAACCCGTATGTCTCAGTCAATTTCTTAAATACACTTAAACAGAGCTATGGAATAATAATTAAGATTTCGCTAAATTAAATAATCTGGGACTTGAACGAGCTAATTATAGACAATCCTTCACAAAAGTTGACGGCAGATACTAAAGTTAACATTGCTGGGACTCATTCAGCATTGTTCTTGTTTTCTGAATATCTTGTGAACACTACCTCGAGGTAGAAGCATCATTATCCTTCTCTGCCAAGAGTAATATTGTGCGAAGGTAGATACTTTTGAAGACCCACATTAGATACTCTAGGTTTTGGCCACTGTTGGACCACTACTGCAGAGCAAAGGGGAGGCATCTCGTGACAGAAAGTTAAAAGTCGTTTTACTAATTGCAATTTCTCAGTACGTATTTTGTCACAGAATGTCTCAGCATGCTCTTTTGTATGATCTCTCACATCTTCAGCTCTATGGCAGTATCATTTCTTTTCATTTTTCTCACCAATCGCTTTTATTTGGCATAAATCATGCCTTTTCATTCATTATTTTTCTCTTTGCTGGATCTAGCAGGGCGAAGTCTCTAACACTCTACTCCCCTACGGACATATCTGCTTTACACGCAGAATTGTTTACGTTTCTGTGGTAAACTTCTAAATACAATATCTAAATTAGAATATAACAGTATAGTGCATAAAGTCAAAGATAGGATAGTACTACAAATTTTCAGTGTTGGCGTCGCCTACGCCTTCAGCTTATTATTTGATAACACATTAGCCGAACAAAAAGGGTACCCAAATTTTCAAATTCGTCCTTGACGACAAACGTAACACTTCCCTAGGTCAACTAAGTATTTGCCTAAAATACATTGTGGACGGGAGGGGCACGGATAGATAACCCAACGCAAATCACGTCTCACATTTGTTTCTAAAAATAAAACTAACTTGCTAGTATTGCCTCAGGCGGTTTTCAAAAATACGATGTATCGTTAGAAAATGTGGACACTACGATCAGGAAACTCGCTTAGCTCTTATTGCGAATGACATAAACTCTCGTAATTAGCTTGAAAGTACATGGAAAAAGAATTGAACAGGAGGTAGTTTAAAAATAAACAACTAACATGGAAAAAAAAATATAGAATTTTGAACCAAGCCACTTAGCCCCATAAAAATCATATATTCGTGTACCTGAGGCCTTGCTGACCAAGAATATGTTATCAATTACATAAATAGTCCACTAATTAACTAAATATTGGTAATAATACATAGAGAATCGGAGATACTGTCAGGTCAAGTCATATCTGCTTGGATTGGATAGCATATTTTTTGGGGAAAAAAAGTAGGTGAAGGAAAGGCTAAGATAGTACGATGAAAGCGATTGGATGAAATTTGAAGGAAGCCGTAATATTATTGGCTGACCTAATATACAAATCTAGTTGGTAGTAGTAACGCATAGTGGTTTGAGATTTTTTTTTTAATTCATTCAAAAAAAGAGATGCTTGGTCTCATTGGCCAAAGCTTTTTACATGATAGGAATAGTAGGATGCTCGCTGCCATTTTTTCAAAATATTCAGAGGAGCAAGAAGCGATGAGCAGACTTGTGCTTTTTATTAATAATACTACCATCTGAAAGCAGTCTGAACAGAGGCAGTGACGAAAGTGTGCTATAATCGATTGCCTAATTCATCGTTACTTGTTTATATTTCCTTGATGTGTGGTAAGATTGATTTTATTGACTTTTCATTAAACAAAGGTTTGTGTGTAAGAAAAGGCCATGAAAAAAGATTGTAATTAAATGGTTCCATGGCAGATTTAGGCATGACCTAGATGTTGATCCATCATATAAGGGACTATCTAAGAAGTTTAGAACTACAGGACTATATATATATGATGGGCATACAGGAACATTACACCTATCTTATTGCATGGAAAAGATTACTGCAGGAATGACAGAGGCGTAGCATCCATTAGGGAAGAGAAAAAGAAAACTGGTACCATTTGTTCCATCAAACTAAAGTGGAGAAGCAGAGTTGTCAGAGAGAGCTGACCATGTTCTTTTGTATTGCATGTATGTTTACATGTAAATTAGGAGGAATTAGTTTGATATTAAGACCGAACCATAACTTGCATTGACAGGGGTTCCTGCTGGCACTTGTCTGGTGCTAATACTCACTCATTGAAGAAGTCTGCACGATTTCAAAGAGTCTCTGGCACCTGCTTGTATTAAAGAAGTTCAAGTCCAGAGGAGACTGAAGTGTTTGGCCAAACCGACTACAATTGCGGCTTATTCCAGGATCCAGATAAGTTGAATATCTGGCCTGGGACAACCTATTACGATTAAAGAATAATCTCCTGTGCTTACAAAAACATTCATCCTAAAGAATATAATAAACCATCATAGTGAAACAAAAGACAGTGGGATGATGACAATCCTCAACCTGCTTCCCATCACCAGTATTTAAATAGAGTAAATAACATCAAAGTGAACATTTGTAACAATGTACTATGGACATATTGTCTGTTGTATGTAAATATCTTTATATATATATATATATATATATATATAAATATATATATATATATATATATATATATATATATATATATATATATATATATATATATATATATATATATATATATATATATTTGTAAATATATCTATCCATCTAAATTGATTCTCATTGACTGTAGTCCTGACCCGAAACAAATTTAGGCTCAGGACCAATAAAGTTTAACAAAAGGTATTTTAAATATAAAATTTAACAGCTGGAGTTAGTTGAGTTTATCATAGTACTTAGTATATGTTTGTATATGTTTTTGTATTGAGATTCTTTACAACACTCTTACAATACCCTAGACACTTTATGTAGATTTCAGTCACGCTAGTCAAAAAAAGAATATAACTTGGAGTGAGATCGTAATGTGGTAACAAGGAAGGTACTCTGTAATACAGTTGTTCATTGTTTACCTCAGAGACCTTCACAGTTGACCTCACTCAAGTACAACTATATGCACACCATTCTTCTTAACATTAAAACACACCACAGTTTCGCAAAGTAACTGCGATAATACTAGGTAATTATACCGGTCATACGCTTATCTATTCTCTCAGTCTGACCATCTTTTGAAACGCGACAGTCCAACATTTGACCCCAGGTGAAAAGCTGGTGACAATACGGTCCCGTCCAATCGACATAAAAAGAACGCAAGATTGTCTGTCTGGGTTGCCGACTTCGGTGTATGTTTGTCTGGCAGATTACACAGAGGGTAGATGCGTTTATCGTCTTTTGTGGGACAATCCCTGGTGATTGTTACATATAATCTGTCTGGCCAGTCAACATTGGCGGAAGACATTACACCAGGTAATCAGTTCACACATTTGTTTGTGAGAGGGTACAAGATGCGGAAATAGTATTGCATGATTTGAAAGAGGTCACGCGTTGGAATATTAAATTTAATATTTTAAACACGTGGAGGATATTTTGAAATTAGACACCCCAACCCAGTGCTAAAGAGCTTACGATTGGATTAAAGTAAGAAGCCAGAATAGACTATGGATCCTATTGGAACATCCAACGGAAGCACCATCTGTGATGTGAACTGAGAACTGCACATATAATGTAGTGAAATCGGAGACACAGAACAGAGAGACTGCAGCACACATCATATGCGCGACTCCCAGAAGCCAGTGAGACATCGGACTTAGAATTCCTGTATTATAAGTGACAGATTGAAGTATTTGGGAAACTTAAAACCTTACAAAGTAAGCCCGCCTTTATAAATACAAGGACTGAAAAACTTAAGGGACCAGGACTTTAAATACGAAGACTGGAAACCTAGGAATTGGATCACTCGTCACAAGAGAAACTTTCCCAGACCAAGTGTTTCACAGATTCACCCGTCATAAAAGGGATTCAAAATTTCCAGACCAAGTGGTTCAAGAGCATTTAACCTAAATTGTTCGTGTCCATTCTACCGTGCGCGACGAGATTATATATTCCAAAAACGTTGGGTTCGTGGTACAAGACTAGTTGTGGTTACAAGCTATCAGACGGTTCGAAGTACTGAAGTTACTACGCCACTCTGTCATAAGAGGTTTTGATGTTACTAAAATATAGGCTATCCTGGACAAATAGGTGTATCAGAGGATACCAGGATAGTGCCAGATAAGAGACTGGTCTTTAATACCCCCTTCTCTGAAAAAGAGCAAGGGTGTATAGACATCAAAGTGGGGTCAAGCTATGTAAGTTCTCAGAGAAGATGATGATGTACTCTGAGTCCCTAACTGCTACCTCTTAAGATCCCAAATTGATTTAGCTACGGGTCTAGGGGAATGTATTTAATATAATTAATGATTAATTTCAAACAGAACTTCAACTTTAATAAAATTATTTAAGCAAGGCTGTATGAAATTTTATGTACAATTTAATTGTCCTCACCCTCAATCTTTTAGGTCAGGAATTCTCAAAATCAAGAAAATGATATTTACACATTAAAATAAATATATTGGAAAATCTGTTCCATTTTTTAAAGTGGTCACAGTAATAACTACACACACAGTTCCTGTTCATAATATTGATACTTCTGCTAGTACTACACTGTAAGGTCTCTTGATTACTTTGGAAGGTCTGATACTTTCATCCTACAAAGGGTGGTAAGTTTTAATTGAATACGTTTTGGTGAGTGGTTTGGACAAACTGACATTGCCTTCCTAAAGGACTTAACTTTAGAATGTTGCTGCTGCTGTTCTGTAAAACATTTGTCATGATCACCAACTTTGTGACTCATGACTGCGAAGATAGGGTCTAGCTCCAATTGTATGAGGACCTCTCAACTCCCACACTTCCTCTCAATTGAATACAGCCACGAGGTAATTTCGTGATATAACCCTCAGGTAAAGATATTCACCCATACGCACAAGCTGAACTGGCCGTCTAAAGGTTCTTACAACTGCTCTCAGTTCAAACGGCAAAACTTTGGTCATACTGTCTTTTCGTTCTGTCAGCTCGGCGCAAATTTTTGAATGGAATGGCCAGATCATAGTACCTTGTTACTATTTATAGAACTACCCCCGTTCAATCGGAAGGATCGTCCAAAATATTTTTAGAGACTAGCTATTGATGCGAATTGGAACGTGTTTGTATAATCTGACTAAATTTTAATATTTTATATTACCGTTATTATTGGACCGATTTTAATTCTCAAAAGTGATAATTAAACGGCCAATTACTCTCTACCGTTCTATATGGTTTTCCCTCAGTTATTTCTTTGCATTTCAATCGGGGTAATTTTTAAGTAATTAAATTTGGCATTACCCTGATATGAAAATATCACTAAAATCAATTTATCTAAGTCAATATAATTTATTTATGAGAGAATATTTATGTTTAAGAGTTAAGCAATATCAGCGTTATACTTTGATATATCCCTTTAAAAATACGCACTCTCATTGGTTGTTAGATTTGTACTATGCTCTTAGATAAATTTTGGTGGGCGGTAATTTTGACTGGGTTCTTAGACAATTTTCAAATACTATAGTTAATTTTAGATTCAAATATTTTAGCTAGTTTTTGAGCGGGGAATATGAGCGTGGTGTCATACAGATTCAAAATTTTTACGACACACTCGTGTGAGAGAAGTACACTCATCACCAAGAAGTGACGAAAACCACGGCGACAGGACTCACCTAGAGTTAAGTTTTCTTGTAAAAAGGCGAAAAAACGGACTTTGATAAATCCTCACCTACGTCTCCGTGACGAAAACTTGTGTTTGCAGCAAACTTCATCATTCCCTCCTTATTTTAACTGTTAAAGACTAATTTATTATTATATTTGTTACATGTTGTTTTAAAACTAAACAATCATAGTCGATTCAGTTTTTATATGTGTGAAAGTGAACGTTTGAGTAAGATTCTTTAAAACATACGAGGACTGTCCGGAAAAGAACCGGCCATAATTAATATTAGAAAAACCGTTTGTGCGACATCGATGTAACTTGGCAGTCAAATAGAGTGGACTGTTATGCACATACGTGTGCAATGTTGACGTTACTGCACCAGTCAGTGCGACCGTTACAAGCCGTTTAGTGAGCACGTGCACTGTGTGGTCGTCGCATTCAAAATGGCAAACGAGTAGAGCAAAGAATCTGCATCAAATTTTGCGTCAAGCTGCAACATTCCTGCACAGAAATTATTATGATGATTTAGAAGGCTTTTGGAGACGATGCAATGAGTGCTACACAAATAAAGGTGTGGTACAAACGCTTCAAAGATGGTCGAGAATCTGTTGAATGTGATCCCATTTCTGGAAGGCCTACAACAAGCAGAACACCGGAAAATGTTGAACGTGTACGGGCTGCAATCAACAAAGATCGGCGACTGACAGTGCGAGAACTAGAAAAAGATCTGGGAATTCCAAAAACTATTATATCCGAGATTCTGACCCAGGATCTGGGTATGAGACGTGTCGTGGCAAAATTCGTTCCGTGGATTCTGCTACCAGAGCAAAAGGAACTTCGTGCCACAGTTGCTAATGATTTGCTTCAAACCGCAACTAATAACCCAGATTTCATGAAGAAAGTCATAACCAGAGATGAATCGTGGATCTACTGCTATGATCCAGAAACGAAAGCTCAGTCGTCTCAGTGGAAGTCCCTGGTTTTCCACGCCCGAAGAAGGACTTCCAGAAATGGGATCACATTCAACAGATTCTCGACCATCTTTGAAGCTTTTGTGCCACACCTTTATTTGTGTAGCATTCATTGCATCGTCTCCAAAAGCCTTCTGAATCATCATAATAGTTTCCGTGGAGGAATGTTGCAACTTGACGCAAAATTTGATGCAGATTTTTTGCTCTACTCATTCAGCCATTTTGAATGCGACGACCACACAGTGCACGTGCTCACTAAACGGCTTGTAACGGTCGCACTGACTGGTGCAGTAACGTCAACATTGCACACGTATGTGCATAACATTTGACTGCCAAGTTACATCGATGTCGCGTAAACTGTTTTTTAATATTAATTATGGCCGGTTCTTTTCCGGACAGCCCTCGTACATCTATATATACATAGATATATTTACATCTGTAGAGCCATAAGAGGAATTTCGATGGATTACACCAACTGGGGGATTGAACGGGCTAAAAACCATTGCTTAAATCCTTCACAAAAGGACACGGACAGATATAAGTTAACAAATGTTCAGCGCTAAGCAGCATTGTTCTTGACTTCTGAATTATCTTGTGAAGGCTCCCGTAAGGATAGAAGCTCCATTACACTTCTATCTACATCTGTGCCAAGAGTAATCTTGTGCGAAGGTAGACACCTTTGACGACCCATTTAGATACTCTTGAGTTTCAACCACCCGCCCATGCCGGTCCCAAGCCCGGAAAAATCACCTGTTTTCTCTTTATCCTTATCCCAAAAAAAAATACGCCACCACTCTCATTTACGGGTTGTTAGATTTTTTTTTTGTAACTATGCTCTTAGATAAGTTTTTTTGGGTGGGCGGTAAAATTTTGACTGACTGGGTTCTTAGACAATTTTTTTTCAAATACTATAGTTTTATAGTTAATTTTTTAGATTTCAAAAATATTTTTTTTAGTTTTTAGTTTTTTTTTTGAGCGGGGGGGAAAATTAGAGCGCGGGTTGGTGTCCATCATTACAGATTCAAAATTTTTACGACACACTCGTGTGAGAGAAGTACACTCATCACCAAGAAGTGACGAAAACCACGGCGACAGGACTCACAACCTAGAGAGTTAAGTTTTTTTTTTTTCTTGTAAAAAAAAGGCGAAAAAAAAAAAAAAATGGACTTTGATAAAAAATCATCCTCCTCACCTACGTCTCCGTGACGAAAAACTTGTGTTTTTTGCAAAAAAAAACAAAACTTCATCATTCCCTCCTTATTTTTAACTGTTTTTAAAAGACTAAATTCATTATTTATATTTTTTTTTACATGTTGTTTTTTAAAAAAAAAAAAACTAAACAATCATAGTCGATTCAGTTTTTATATGTGTGAAAGAGAACGTTTGAGTAAGATTCTTTAAAACATACGATGCAGATTCTTTGCTCTACTCGTTCAGCCATTTTGAATGCGACGACCACACAGTGCACGTGCTCACTCAACGGCTTGTAACGGTCGCACTGACTGGTGCAGTAACGTCAACATTGCACACGTATGTGCATAACAGTCCACTCTATTTGACTGCCAAGTTACATCGATGTCGCGTAAACTGTTTTTTTAATATTAATTATGGCCGGTTCTTTTCCGGACAGCCCTCGTACATCTATATCTACATAGATATATTTACATCTATAGAGCCATAAGAGGAATGTCGATGGATTACACCAACTGGGGGATTAAACGGGCTAAAAACCATTGCTTAAATCCTTCACAAAAGGCAACGGACAGATATAAGTTAACACATGTTCAGCGCTAAGCAGCATTGTTCTTGACTTCTGAATTATCTTGTGAAGGCTCCCGTAAGGATAGAAGCTCCATTACACTTCTATCTACATCTGTGCCAAGAGTAATCTTGTGCGAAGGTAGACACCTTTGACGACCCATTTAGATACTCTTGAGTTTCAACCACTGTTGGACCACTACTGCAAAGCAGGGGAGGCAATCCGTGACAATTTATATATATGTAGCATCATCATCAACATTTTCCTTTTTCGCTCCCAATGGAGAATGGAACCTTCACTGCAGCTGGTGCAAAGTCTGTCCGAAGCATTCATATGCTCTTGCAGTGGTTGTTTCTGTTGCGGTTTGTTTTACATGATGATGTTGTTTGCCCCATGATAAACCTTATGTTATTCGTCTTGTACGACATGCACGAGGGAGCAGTATTCCTTTTTTTTTTTTTGGTCTGATAGAAGACTACCAGGAACTAGACGGCTCATATATGTAAGTACGGTCACTTAAATAATCACTTCTATATTGACGTAAGAAGTATGTCATCATTTGCAGGTCTAACCATGCGTTTTGCACATTTTGCTGCCACTTGGTCTACACACAGATCTATTAAAATTGTAATTTTCGTTACTCCAGCCACACTACCACCAAATCCCTAGATACTGTATTTTGTTGTTTAACTACGGTTGCTGAGCTTCTCGCTCTTTTGCAGCCAATACCAAGTTGAAGACTGCTTGTTATTATCTACGCTGTGGATCCAGACTTTTCCTGTGTCGTTCCGAAACATGTTGAGTAGAAGTCATAAGCTCCAGTTTCTCCAGGTTGGCTTGCATTTAAAAGATCATATCTTGTCCTATTTATACTCCCCGTCCTACCACTTTGTCCGCAAACAAATCTATTAACATTCTCTTTTCTGTCACACTGCCCATTCACAAGCCTATTTACACTCCCTTTTATACCACTGGAGGCATATCTGGAGTCATCTTTATAAAACCACCAGCTATGCACAATGCTACAATTAACAGACGTGGAAGTGAACCTCTGTCTGTGAAGCTAATGACACCCTCATGGACTCTTCAATTAATCCACACACTTCCAGGAATTCCCCATATGGTGAAACTTGCTGAGAACCCAGCATTGCACACTAAACTTAGAGAAGTCACTTGAGCTTCAGATGTGATTCTTGGGCTTTGACCTGGTTGACTGCATGCAACAGGATCTCACTATGAACCCAGTGATAGGCAGGGGGAGCTGAGAAGTGGCTCTGTGCAGGACTTGAAAATTCCTTGGGAGAGCTCAGAACCAGAGCGCAGTATTTTAGCTCTGCACACAACTTGGCGGAGAGCTGTGGAGGCTGAGATGCAAAGAATGAAACAGAGCTGGGGCACTTTACAAACGATAGCCGCCGACTGAACAAAGTGGAAGCAGTTTGTTGTTGCCCTACAAGACGCCACCAGGCGTGATGGCCACTGCTTTGACAGTCGGCGGCTAAGGATCAAAGAATAGTTGAAGAACCCCCTTGGATGGCGGGGAATGTACAGTATGCCACACACTTCTTACTCCTAGCTTGGGACCAGATGTGACGATCCTTTAAATGCAAGCCAAATTGGAGAAACTGGAGCTCATGACTTCAACACAGCACCTTTCGGAATGGCAGAAAATCCTTAGACAAAGCCTAGATTTACAGTGTAGATAATATCAAGCATTCTTCAACTTGGAATTGCAAAGGAGCGAGAAGCTCAGCAGCCCTAGTTCAACAACAACAGCCACTTTGTCCACACATAAATCTATTTACATTCTCTTTTCCATCAGTTCACACAAAAATCTTGAATGTTTCACTTTTTAAGAAATAAAAATAAACTGTATAAAGTTTAATTATAAGTATATGTTAATGAAATATTTTATTGAGATAAAACATTGATGACAAATGTGGAATTAATATTTTATAGAATAAGTAGAAAGTATCAAGCTTGGCATGTCTATAAAGGTTGGTAATCCAGAATCCAAAACGCTCAGGGACAGACATGTTTTAGTTTTCGCCCAAAAATCGGTTAAAAACTCGGCCAATATACTTTGGCTTTTCTGAATATTTTGGTTTTCGGATTCTGTGTTACCAACCTAAAATGTTATTTGCTGCTGTACGTTCTTAACTAAAAAATAGCAAACAACTTCAGGCTGTCAACAGAAAGTGAACAACTGATGAAAATAGCAGCAGTGTACACGAAATAACATGTTTTTAAGGAAAACCCAGTTTGAACAAAAACGTTTAAATGATATGTTTATATGGTTGTATTTGACTTGAACTGATACAAGTTTTCGTCCTAACAGTGAATACTGCTGCAATACGAGCATTCACTACGATAGCTTAGATGACTTAATAAATAACCCATTTTTTTTTAAGTGGGATACAATTTTACTGAATTACTGGCCTAGTCTGGAGGATTAAAAAAAATAAGAAAAGAAAAGAAAAAAATGGGGGATGGGTGAATGTCCATGAGACTTTTTACAAAACAAAGAATGTTGAAAGAATTTCAAACAAACTGTTTCAAGAGCTCTCGCCACTAAGAGCCAGCCCTGAATTTAACATTAGTGAATTGTGCACAAAACGATCGATTTGAATGCCATCCATGCGCGAAGTTCCCTACCATGTAACAAGTTCTCGAATTGTTTGTCTGCAATAACTTTCCTAATCTGAGGTCCTACAAAGATACCTTCCTTTATCTTTGCATCGCTAACTTGCGGAAACTTTTCTCGAAGATAAGTGAAAGCTTTGCTCGTTTTATCTAACGCTTTTACAAAATTCTTCATGAGCCCCAACTTTATATGTAACAGTGGTAAAATGAAGGTGTCTTTGTTAACTAATGGCTCGCGTATTACATTTTTATGCCCGAGCTGCATACGATCCCGGATAGGCCACACCTTTCTTGCATAATGTTCCTGTCTGTTGCGGCTGTCCCATTCACATCGGAAGCAACAAAATTTAGTATACCCAGTCTGCATGCCCGTGAGAATTGCAATGACCTTTAGGTCTCTACAAATCCGCCATTGGTAGTCATTGTACTTTATTTTTTCCAAACGTATAGCCATATTGTCATAAGTTTCTTTCATATGAACAGAGTAGGCGACTGGAATTGAAGAAAAAAAAATTCTGTTATGCAATAACACGGCTTTTAGACTAGTCTTGGAAGAATCGATGAAAAATCGCCATTCGTTGACTATGTGCTCATGACCGTTTACATCTTTGCAATAGCAAATGTCATCATCCATCTCAAAGTATTGAACAAGTTCTCTGTGTCTATGACGAAATTTAGATATCGGAGTATTGGGCGCTAAAAGATTCCATTCTTTGAGTCGCGAACCGAGCAATTCCGCTTGTCCTTTGGTAAGAGCGAGATCACGTATTAGATCTGAAAGTTCTGAATGGTTAATTAAGTAAACACCATCATTCATCGGTATGTAATCTGAGTCAGAATTAATTTCTAAAGCAGGTAAACTATCACTTTCTGATGGTTCATTTACGTCCAACGGATATTGTTCTGGTGGTACTTGGATCGGACACGTGATTGGATCACGAGGCACTGGTTTCGAAACCGATTCAATATTTGGATAAACCAAAACTTTCTAGTTTTAAAAGTGAAACCATGGATATTTGTCAAGCAGAAGTAACAATCAGTAGTGTGATTTGTATGTTCACGCCATATTACTGGCACGCCAAAAGGCATCGACTTATGCTTCGGCGATTTTCGTAACCAACCTGCCAATGTATCAAACAAACCGCATTTGGCTTCCAAGATTTATTTGCATCATCAACTTTCGAATCGAAATAAAGTTCATATGCTATCTTTAGTTATGGTGTAAAGTTTTTCTGGTCAACACGATCGGTAAAATATCCGCACACGTAACAGAACAGATCAGCCGAATTTCTACAACTTCTAGAAGCCATATTTTGCTCAGAATTATTTCAAAATACAGTAACTATTAGGAAAATCGCGTAACATATGTCATGCATCTTTTAGCAGTATAAAAAGTAGAATTATGTTGCTTTTTATTAATTTTTAATAAGTTATATAGTAAAAATGAAACGGAGCAAATAACGGTTTCCCAAAAATATATTTATTCACAAATATCTTAAGAACCCGACGTGATAGAGATAAACGGATTTCAGATTTGAAATCAGCGCAAGAAACTGACCTAAGAACACTTATTCTTATATAAGAAAGAAAAATGTTGTTTGTCAGTGTAATCATAGAAACATGTGCATGTAATCAGAAAGTTAACAGACTTTCAATAATGGGTACTTGCGCAGAACATAAGGATTGTTATTCTTCTTTGTACACTCCCAGACGTCTACTTGAATATTTTCAAAGAAAGCAGTGGACAGCTTGAATCTATTTGCATCTCAGAGATTTTCCATGAACATTACAGCTAATGGCAAAATGTGCTTTCTCTGTTCCTCGTATGTTGAGCATCTTTGAAGCAGATGTAAAGTCCTCATTTAATCGGTGCCATAGTTACATTCTGTTCCTCTATATACCTTTACATCCTGCAATAGAGTAAAAATGAAACTCAAGAGATATGCAACAATGCAAAATTATAGACAACAATTTAATGTAGGACATCTAAGAAATCAAGAAACAAGAGACAAATTTGTGGTCACAATATCCAACAAATTCCAAGTGCTCCAACAGCTGGAAGATGTAGAGAATACAGAAGACTATTGGCAGCAAATCAAAACTGCATAGAATGAGACATGTGAAGAAATACTGGGGAAAAAGGAACGACAACAAAAAGCATGGATAACAACAGAAACCATCAATAAGATAAAAGACAGAAAAAACAAGAAAGCAGATTTAAACACAAGCAAAACCAGAAGTTCCAAAGCCAAGGCTCAAGAAGTGTACACAGAAGCAAACAAAGAAGTGAAAAGAAGTATCAAAAGAGACAAGAGGAAGTATATTGAGGAGTTGGCAAGAGAGGCGGAAGATGCTGCAGCCAAAGGAAATATGAGAGAACTGAATAACAGCACAAAGAAGCTAACAGGGAAATACAAGCAAACAAGTTGCCTCATAAAAGACAAGAATGGGAAACTGCTCAGCAATATACAAGAGCAAATGAAGAGGTGGACAGAATATTTTGAGGACCTTCTCAATAGACCAGCTCCACAAAACCCCTCGGACATCCAGCCAGCACAAGAAGAGCTACAAATTAACGGTGAAAGACCAACAAAGGAAGAAATAAAGAAAGCCATAAAGCTTCTAAGAGATGGAGAAGCGTCTGGACCTGATGGCATTCCAGCAGAGGCCATCAAAGCAGATATCAATAAGGCTACAGAGATTTTATATACATTACTTGGTAAAGTCTGGGAAAAGGAAGAGATACCAGCAGAATGGAAGGAAGGATATCTGTTTAAGTTGCCTAAGAAGGAAAATTTACAAGAGTGCACAAATTGTAAAGGAATAATGTTACTATCAGTGTCAGGAAAAGTATTAGACAAGATTATCCTTAAGAGATTAAAAGAGTCCATAGACAAGAAACTGAGAGATGAACAAGCAGGTTTTCGACAAAATAGATCCTGTACAGACCAGATAGCCACTTTGAGAATAATAGTTGAACAAAGTCTGGAATGGAATTCACCACTATACATTAGATTTGTGAACTACGACAAGGCATTTGACAGTGTAGACAGAGAATCACTTTGGAAATTGATGAGGCAGTATGGAGTTCCCCTGAAGATCATTAATTTAATAAAGAAAACATATAAAGACATGACATGCAGAGTTCTTCATGAAGAACAGCTTATAGAACCGTGTGGGATAAGAACCCCATACAGCGGAACAAGCAAGGACATCAACAACAGAATGAATAAAGTGAGAACAGCCTTTGCTAGTCTCAGTAACATATGGAAGTCTTCCTAGTACAGCACAAACACTAAATTAAGATTATATGAGAGCTGAGTACTCTCTGTGCTTCTCTATGGTGCGGAATGCTGGAGAGTAACAGAAGGAAATGTAAAAACTGTCCTCTTTCCACACAGTGTGCCTAAGGAAAATTCACCAAATCTTTTGGCCGAATACCATCACCAACCAAGAACTACTTATTCGGAATAACCAACAGGGCATGCACGCCATCATAGCTGGCAGACGCTGGAGTTGGGTTGGCCACGTCCTCAGAAGGGACCCTGATGCCATTACAAGAACAGCTATGCTATGGACCCCGAAGGAAAGCGAAAGAGAGGCCGACCAAAAACAACTTGGCGGAGAACTGTGGAGGCTGAGATGCAAAGAATGAACCAGAGTTGGGGCACTGTACGAAGGATGGCCGCCGACCGAACAAAGTGGAAACAATTTGTTGCTGCCCTACAAGACACCACCAGGTGTGATGGCCACTGACTGCTTTGACGGTCTGCGGCTAAGGATCAAAGAAGAAGAAGAAAACACCAGAAGAATAGCATCTATTTATGCTTATGTGACGAGTTAACAATTCATAGTATCATGTTTTATGTATACAGCTATCAGATCGGGAAGTAACAATTTATTGTATAACCCTCCATCACTGGACAAAACAGACATTGTATCATAGAATGTGCCGGTAACAGTTGAATTAGGAACTTGAAGTATGAGTGACCTTTTAACTACACGTACATAACAAATGGAAATAAATGCCTGCAGAAGAAAAACTGAAGACAATAAAGATAAAAAATAAGAAAAAAAAATTTGACCAATGTGAATTAATAATCGTGCATGTAAGAAGACCTCTACACCTCACGGTAGAAGGGGAACGACTAAGTAAGTACATGTAAGAAGTAGATATTTCTTACTTGACAGGGATTCCTGAGGCTGATACAGCGACTATAGCTCTCAACCTGGCATATCATGAGAAGTGACCAGGAAGCCATCTATCCTATTTTATACAAGCTTGATTATAATTTGACAATAACTATTTTAAGTCAATCTCTGAGATGGAAAAGTTGCCTGGTAAGGAGAATTATTGTGCAAGACTGTGAAAGCCAAAAGGTATTTAGGGTAACCGACTCACCTTCTTTTACCCAGGAGAATATTACATTACCAGTTTGGAAACTTCCATGACAGAAAAAAAGAGAAAACTCCAAAATACATGGAAATACGAATGGGAATCAAAGTAAAGAAGAAATGGAAATAAATAGGTCTGAATGCCTAAGACACCTAGGCTATGAATGACCTATATGGAGGCCTAAGCTTCATAAGCAGATGAAACAAAAATGAAGACTAGAGGAGAAGATTCCATTCAAGAGGGTGAGGAAAATGAAAGAAGGCCTGGTGAAAGAATGGATAAAATTAAGCTACAAACAATATTTTATTTTTACAGGGAGAAAAAAAGGGGGCGGGATGGAGAAGGCCCAAACAAGAGAACAGGCATGTATAATCTCAAGATCTTAAGAAACAAGATGCATTTTTTTAAATGGTGGAAATGTTTACACACAAACATAGTTTTTTTTTTAAGTCACACTATTAGTTCATGTAGTAATTTGAAATATTTGGTATTTACAAAATGTTATCTTGATATTCAAGAACATGCATCTAAAACTTACACAAAAATGTATGTTCCTAACAAATTTTGGCCAGTTCAAGTTATCTTTGTAATAAAATGAATGTTGTTGTAAATCACATAAAAGCCTCTGATTTACATGTGTTGTAAGAACAATCAATAGGAACGGAGGACCTGGTGCTAGAACTGCCAAGGTAAGAAAACATGCTTTTACAACCAAGAAACCAGTTTGCAGAAGCCAATACATATTGATTTATACAAAAAGAATAGCATTCAACTCTACTGTAAAAATCAGAGATATTCAAAGATTCTGAATCAGAAGCGTATATGTCGCGAGTATGCAAAAAGTTAATGTCTGAGTTTAGACAGAATATGAATGAGTAATATAAAAGTAGAGAAAAGTTAAAGTCACAAATGAAAATGTGGAGAGAGGTAAGACTTCTGGGAAGAAGAGCAATAAAAATCAGATATCTGATTTCTACTTCCCAACCATTCTCGGACTATGTTTAGGTGTCTTAACCCCAATCCGTCCTCCAAATGTTACATAGGATATAATCTATTACAGTAAGAACATACAACAGTAAACATCAAGTGACAGTTAGAAGAGAATTGATTCTGACCACCTATTACATATACATATGTTTATTAAAGAAAACCACAACACTAAAAAAAAAAAAAGTAATGCCTTCACTATCTCTGAAGGCTAGTGAATATCAATATCACAACAAAGAAAAATAACAACAATGCTACACTAATCACACCAGTACACGTCTCACTCCAAACTACCAATGCCTGTACACTTTCTCAAACCAGGATTTCAACGTAAAAGAGGTTAGGCCCCCAGCTTCCTTAAGGTAAGCGGCCTGTCCTGTTGGAATAAATCCGGGTAGGTAAGGTAATCCACGCTGGGAAAACTAACACAACACTGTTCCTCCTAATTTTTTTATATTAACTTAAGGTAGAGATAAGCTCTCTCTCTCTAGAAACAGTTTCTAACAACCCCTCTTTTCCTGTGGCGGGTGAAGGAGACGATGCTTATGCGAATATAACTGCAACCACTGCTAGATCAAAATATCCGAGCAATAATGATCACTGCTGGCAAAACAAATATATATATGAGGGCGCCAAGGGATGCGCCTCTATTTGTTGGATAAAGGTGATTTGAACTTCAGGCAGATGACTATTTCTGGCAAGGTGACGATTATTTTCAAAATACGCCAATCTTCTCCGGGTTTACTGGCTGTCAATGATAGTGTTACCGACACGACTGTGTGGCGAAGGTGGCAGCCCGTCTGGCGTGAAATGTATATCCTGCTAAAGACTGTGAGTATGTACTCCAAAGTGGCAGAACGTAAATGGGTCTGACGATATTGCCCCGAAGACTGGATGGCAAAGGCAACGCCCGTATGCATTGGAGATATAGATCGGTATACTGCAATAGGCGGTGAGTAAATAATCCACAATGACCACCTTGTAAGCTGAACAAATGACAGAACGATTGGTCTGCCGTGGGATCTATATATATACATATATACATATATATATATATATATATATATATATATATATATATATATATATATATATATAAACATATATATATATATATATATATATATATATATATATATATACATATATATATAGCGATAAGTATTAGCAGTAGATATACTGTATGCGGTGACAAATATCAAACAAATGTCAGATGTATTCCTTGACGATGCAAGGTGCCCAATAAAGAGAGCACAATTACAGGCTGTGACCACCCTCTGCAAATACACAAACAAGTCAAAATCTCATTAACAACTGTACAGCCCTTTCCCTATTGTTTACAAACAAATTACACGTTTCATTCTTTCACTAGATCAAAACACAACACACCTTCTCTCGCCCGTTCACACTTGTTGTACTTAGCCTAACGCTTAAATCAATAACACAGGTAAATCCAGCCCTTACTTCGCTGGCCCGCGGTCTGCGCGCGCGGGTCCTAACTGACCTCGTTTCCACACATACACGCCATGACTCATACTCTAGGCAAAACAAGGTTAGCCATCCAAAACACGAAATGATAAATAAAAGTACCCATGCTATAATTTATCCAATTGGGACTATACTGGAAGTGTTTTAAAATTAACGTTGCGCTGATACTAACTAGAATAAAAAAAAGAATAGCAATAATTATTTACAGAATTAATTACACACATATCCACATGGAAAAACTACTAAAAAATGATATACATTCGGCTCACTCTTCGGTCTTCGAAAAATCTCATATTTGCGTAACTCTTAGCGAATTTTAAATTGGTAGCGCGCTTAATAAAAAATCAGAAAATTCAACAGTCACACAAAATACGCTACTTTAAGAAATATATATATTAAAGAGGAAATAAAGTAACACGGGATCTCGACTCTATATGATTAAGCTACACAGGAAAAACCCTAATAAATTAACTAAGTAAATGTGCTACCTGATACAGAATGAATTCCTACACTAACAACTGTATAAAGGCTCTGGGCACAAATAACACTTTTTAGAGTGTCCGGAATCTTCTTAGACAAATGGTACTAAGTGATAGAGGCATCTGGCTTTAAATAGCAAGAAAAGTCTAAGATGTACTGCGTCCGTATTCAGCCCGCTTAAGATGAAACAAAATCAGACGTAAGACCACAGGGAAGATTCCCCTCTGGCCAGCTCTCGATACCGGGAAGCTACGTAATATAAGCATCGCTTTCCCCTATTTACGAGCGAACTGCGTTCGGGATGAAACCCAAGGACGGCCTAACAAAAAAGGGCAGAGGATTTTTCTGTGCTCACGAGTACATTGTAACTCAAAGAAAACTAAAACTAGCCGCTCACCAAGAATCGCTAAATAAAAGACATTTGGCAGAAATGCCGCTATTCCACGTGCAAAGGTGGTGGACAGCCTGGCCCATGCCAGATTGACGGGACTAACGACAGAATTAGAGCTATTAGAGCTATAAGTAAGAAAAATGGGCGTAGACAAGAAATAGAAACCAAAACAGGGCAGAACACTCAGACCAAAGTGTCAGACATTTCAATCAAATCATGACAGTATAAAAGGCAACAAGGAATTATATGCTTATGATGGATAACTAGGGATTAGGTGGCAAGAAAAAAAATCCAGTGAACATTTAGAGAAGGACAAAACATGTACAGCTCAGCAGTACTATCAGCAAAAGATTATAAAAAATGACTAAAACACTTTTGTCTATTACAGCAAACAGCAAAGAAGACCGCTCACAAATTTTGGACGTGCTATGGACTGCGGACATCCAGATATACACAGATTAGTAAATGTTTATACTTGATCCACAGAGTACCGCGGAAAATATTGAAATTATCTGACACGTCTCTACTCTATAAGGGACAAAGCATTCAAGAAGTAGAAAAAACCAATCACTATAAATTCAAAGACTTTTTTGCTCGAAAGACAATCATAAAATATCAAAGAATAAAGTTTAGCAAGAGAACAAAATACAAAATTTAACACACAAATACACCATATTGTAGATGAGATAGAGAAGACACTAACAACCAATGTGAAAATTCTTCAAGCTTGACATAAATCTACAGTCAGCTTCATCTTCTTCTTTTCTGGTCCTTGGATGCCGATTCGTGACCATCGCGCATAATGGCATCATGTAGGACAGCTGTGATGATGTACGTTGATACACCGATAGAATTATTAATTGTAAGTATAAAAATAAGGTAGAAATGAAAATAGTGGAGTTATGAAGTTTCGTCCTCACCCACGCCGCAAGCGCGTTGATTTTAGCAGACAGTATTGTGAAAAAAGATAGTACCATCGTTTTCTAGTGTCCTTGAAAAACTATTTATAACATGACACGAAAAGCCTACTCGTTCAGACGGAGTGAAAGAGGGGAGAGACAGAAAAATGATACCATCCGCACGCGTGGTTTGAATATAAAACCTAGCGAAAACGCGATAGTGTCGTTAGCCGTTTGAAAATACGACACAAATTCAAAATATGTTCGGCAATTGGGTCACGCAAACAACCTTAGCTCTTATAAAACTGACGTATTTCTGACGTAATACGGGAGACTATCGTTTTTAGTTTGAAAATAGCGGTAGAAAGAAGTGAACAGGTGGTAGTTTATAGATTTCAATATTATTGAAGACTAACATGGACAACATTATGGAATTTTGAACCATTATACATAGGCTCATACAACTTATATATTCGGGTGCCATGGTGTCTCATGACCAATAATATGGTTTCATTTACCCTTTAGTCCAACTAACAGCAAAGATATGGTCATAATACTAGATAGTCACAGACACAGTGACAAACACACTGGTGTTCTGACATTCACTATCGGTAACGTATTTTTGCACGAGTTGTTGAAAAGAGGCATGAGAGGGTAGGGCAAAGTCCAAAAGAGGGGAACGTTAGGACTGAGGTAATATGATTTGGAGCGGAGCTTGATAGGGGGAAAGAAATTATGGGATGGCTCAAACTGAATTTTTTTTGGGTAGTGTTAGGCCAAAACCAAGTCTATTTTTGACGAATGCCAAGTTCGGACGGACAGACCGACAGAAGTACACTAACATTGGACCGAACTTGGACCTTAGATTTACAAATGTAAAGATAGTTATTGAGAATTTTGTGGAGAACTGCGGCCAATTTCTCGAGGGAACACCCACACGTGGGAAAACTGTTCAGGACCTAGACACGCCACGGGGCAAACGTAGGCCTGGAAATAAAAATAATTGTAATAAAGTAGACAACGTGGAATGGGAACCCCCTTTTCACACACAGTCTTCACTTGAATGTATTAAAATGGCAACTCTGTGTCGAGTACAACAAGTGGTTTTACCCCAGAATAAGCCGACAGTCCCTCGGTCGGAATTATGTGAACTGGGTGAAGGTAAAAGAGAGAGAAGATCTCTCACAAGGAACTGAAAGTGGGGAGAAAACCCCAGGAAAAGAATTGGTAGTGGTAGATTCTTATGTGATGATACAAGGGAAAAACGTCCTCATTATACGGCTTCCAATGTCAGGAAAAATAAGTCAGAAAAATTAATGGTCCATATGTAACCTTATTGAGGACATGGACAGATGAGAAGGCAGAAGAGACTGTTACCTCATCATATCAATATGTGAACGAGCTGACCACTCGTCTTAAAACTGGCTGGAAACTTGCAAATGATAATCTCAGTCAAGCCAGGAAAAACCATGCTGCCTATTTTAATAAGAAAGCTAAGGATAGAGAACTATTTGTGGGCGAGAAGGTGCTTCTTCTACTACCCGGCAGCCATAACAAATTACAAATTGGATGGCAAGGTCCATATACTGTTCTAGAGAAGGTGTCTAGAACTAATTATAAAATCGACAAGAAGGGGAAAGAGAACATATATCATGTGAACCTTCTAAAGAAGTATCTGGACAGGGATATCCATGAAGGAACCCACTTAATGTCCTTGTCGATAGCAACGGAAATGAAAAAGGAACTACTCACCTCTAATGAGTACCCCCTGAAAAAATGTGAGACCCCTGCACATGTAAAAGTCAGTAAACACTTGACGAAAAAGCAGTGGGAACAGGTTCAAAAGGTTCTGACTGATCATACGGACGTATTAACGGAAAAACCGGGGCACACGAATTTGCTGGAATATGATGTGAAACGAGTAGACCCAACACTGATATGTATGAGAGCCTACACGATCCCGTTTGGCTAGGAGAAAGCTTTGAAAGAGGAGATTGAGTACCTATTGAAAGAAGGAATTATTTCTCATAGCAAATCTCCATATAGTTCCAGTGTGGTTTTGCTGAGGAAACCCTCTGGGGAACATCGTCTGTGTATAGATTACAGGAAACTGAATGCTGTCACAGAAAATCAGGTGGATCCATTACCTGACACAAATCAGCTATTTGCCAGGTTGAACAAGGCAAAATATTTTTCTAAGGTGGATCTTAGCAAAGGCTATTATAAGATTCCAGTAAAGCCTGAGGTCCGACCGTATTTAGCGTTTAGCACTTCGGAAGGACATTATGAATTCAACATGTTGCCATTTGGGTTGAAAAATGCTCCGAGTGTGTTTTCTAGGATGATGCGAAAATTGTTGGATCCCTTGAATAACCCATGCATCACAAATTTTATGGATGATATCCTTATTGCTACGGAAACCTTTGAGGAACGCTTTGACTATGCTGTTTGATAGACTGAGAGAGGCTAATTTGACGGCTAGACCAACAAAATGTTGTATTGGTTGTAAAGAGTTGGAGTTCTTGGGACATACTGTATATCAGGGTAACATGACCCCTGACCCCAAGAATCTCGAGAAATTAAAGAAAGCACCGCGGCCACAAACCAAGAAAGATGTGAGATCTTTCGTGTCCTTGTGTGGATTCTATCAGAAATATATCAAAAATTTTAACTCTATTTGTGCGCCTCTGACGGATTTAACTCGCAAAGGAAATCCTGATAGAATTGTTTGGTCAGCCCAGTGTGAATTGGCATACCAAGAGTTAAAGGAAAAACTTACAAGCAAGCCAATCTTGAAATTACCTGATTTGAGTCAAGAATTTGTGGTGAGAAGTGACGCAAGCAATGTAGGCCTGGGAGGCTACGTTGTTGCAAAGGTCATCGTCACCAGACGGGGAGCTGAACCCAGTTGCTTATGCTAGCTGCAAGTTGAACAAAGCGGAGCAAAACTATTCAACAAGCGAGAAAGAATGTCTACCTTTAATCTGGGCGATTCATAAGTTCCAGATCTATCTATATGGTAGGACATTTGTGGTCCAGGACGGATCATCAGCCCCCAGTATTCTTATCACAAGCAAAGCATGAGAATGCTCGTTTATTACGATGGTCATTACTCCTACAGCCATATTCATTCACTATTGAATACATTCCCGGGTCACAGAACGTGGGTGCAGATTTCCTCAGTAGGCATCCCTGTGATCCAAATCGGAGTATTCAGCAGGCGTAGGAAGTAATTTTATCTATGTGTATCACTGTGTTTGGAACTAGCCTCAGGCATGTTCTTAAGTGGGGAGATGTGTGATGATGTACATTGATACACCGATAGAATTATTAATTGTAAGTATAAAAATAAGGTAGAAATGAAAATAGTGGAGTTATGAAGTTTCGTCCTCACCCACGCCGCAAGCGCGTTGATTTTAGCAGACAGTATTGTGAAAAAAGATAGTACCATCGTTTTCTAGTGTCCTTGAAAAACTATTTATAACATGACACGAAAAGCTTACTCGTTCAGACGGAGTGAAAGAGGGGGAGAGAAAGAAAAATGATACCGTCCGCACGCGTGGTTTGAATATAAAACCTAGCGAAAACGCGATAGTGTCGTTAGCCGTTTGAAAATACGACACAAATTCAAAATATGTTCGGCAATTGGGTCACGCAAACAACCTTAGCTCTTATAAAACTGACGTATTTCTGACGTAATACGGGAGACTATCGTTTTTAGTTTGAAAATAGCGGTAGAAAGAAGTGAACAGGTGGTAGTTTATAGATTTCAATATTATTGAAGACTGACATGGACAAAATTATGGAATTTTGAACCATTATACATAGGCTCATAAAACGTATATATTCGGGTGCCATGGTGTCTCCTGACCAATAATATGGTTGCATTTACCCTTTAGTCCAACTAACAGCAAAGATATGGTCATAATACTAGATAGTCATAGACACAGTGACAAACACACTGGTGTTCTGACATTCACTATCGGTACCGTATTTTTGCACGAGTTGTTGAAAAGAGGCATGAGAGGGTAGGGCAAAGTCCAAAAGAGGGGAACGTTAGGACTGAGGTAATATGATGTGGAGCGGAGTTTGATAGGGGGAAAGAAATTATGGGATGGCTCAAACTGAATTTTTTTTTGTGGTGTTAGGCCAAAACCAAGTCTATTTTTGACGAATGCCAAGTTCGGATGGACAGACCGACAGAAGTACACTAACATTGGACCGAAATTGGACCTTAGATTTACAAATGTAAAGATAGTTATAGAGAATTTTGTGGAGAACTGCGGCCAATTTCTCGAGGGAACACCCACACGTGGGAAAACTGTTCAGGACCTAGACACTCCACGGGGCAAACGTAGGCCTGGAAATAAAAATAATTGTAATAAAGTAGACAACGTGGAATGGGAACCCCCTTTTCACACACAGTCTTCACTTGAATGTATTAAAATGGCAACTCTGTGTCGAGTACAACAAGTGGTTTTACCCCAGAATAAGCCGACAGTCCCTCGGTCGGAATTATGTGAACTGGGTGAAGGTAAAAGAGAGAGAAGATCTCTCACAAGGAACTTAAAGTGGAAGAAAACCCCAGGAAAAGAATTGGTAGTGGTAGATTCTTATGTGATGATACAAGGGGAAAACGTCCTCATCATAAGGCTTCCAATGTCAGGAAAAATAAGTCAGAAAAATTAATGGTCCATATGTAACCTTATTGAGGACATGGACAGATGAGAAGGCAGAAGAGACTGTTACCTCATCATATCAATATGTGAACGAGCTGACCACTCGTCTTAAAACTGGCTGGAAACTTGCAAATGATAATCTCAGACAAGCCAGGATAAACCATGCTGCCTATTTTAATAAGAAAGCTAAGGATAGAGAACTATTTGTGGGCGAGAAGGTGCTTCTTCTACTACCCGGCAGCCATAACAAATTACAAATTGGATGGCAAGGTCCATATACTGTTCTAGAGAAGGTGTCTAGAACTAATTATAAAATCGACAAGAAGGGGAAAGAGAACATATATCATGTGAACCTTCTAAAGAAGTATCTGGACAGGGATATCCATGAAGGAACACACTTAATGTCCTTGTCGATAGCAACGGAAATGAAAAAGGAACTACTCACCTCTCATGAGTACCCCCTGAAAACATGTGAGACCCCTGCACATGTAAATGTCAGTAAACACTTGACGAAAAAAACAGTGGGAACAGGTTCAAAAGGTTCTGACTGATCATACGGACGTATTAACGGAAAAAACCGGGGCACACGAATTTGCTGGAATATGATGTGAAACGAGTAGACCCAACACTGATATGTATGAGAGCCTACACGATCCCGTTTGGCTAGGAGAAAAGCTTTGAAAGTGGAGATTGAGTACCTATTGAAAGAAGGAATTATTTCTCATAGCGAATCTCCATATAGTTCCAGTGTGGTTTTGCTGAGGAAACTCTCTGGGGAACATCGTCTGTGTATAGATTACAGGAAACTGAATGCTGTCACAGAAAATCAGGTGGATCCATTACCTGACACAAATCAGCTATTTGCCAGGTTGAACAAGGCAAAATATTTTTCTAAGGTGGATCTTAGCAAAGGCTATTATCAGATTCCAGTAAAGCCTGAGGTCCGACCGTATTTAGCGTTTAGCACTTCGGAAGGACATTATGAATTCAACATGTTGCCATTTGGGTTGAAAAATGCTCCGAGTGTGTTTTCTAGGATGATGCGAAAATTGTTGGATCCCTTGAATAACCCATGCATCACAAATTTTATGGATGATATCCTTATTGCTACGGAAACCTTTGAGGAACACATTAACTCTTTGACTATGCTGTTTGATAGACTGAGAGAGGCTAATTTGACGGCTAGACCAACAAAATGTTGTATTGGTTGTAAAGAGTTGGAGTTCTTGGGACATACTGTATATCAGGTTAACATGACCCCTGACCCCAAGAATCTCGAGAAATTAAAGAAAGCACCGCGGCCACAAACCACGAAAGATGTGAGATCTTTCGGGTCCTTGTGTGGATTCTATCAGAAATATATCAAAAATTTTAACTCTATTTGTGCGCCTCTGACGGATTTAACTCGAAAAGGAAATCCTGATAGAATTGTTTGGTCAGCCCAGTGTGAATTGTTATTCCAAGAGTTAAAGGAAAAACTTACAAGCAAGCCAATCTTGAAATTACCTGATTTGAGTCAAGAATTTGTGGTGAGAAGTGACGCAAGCAATGTAGGCCTGGGAGGCTACGTTGTTGCAAAGGTCATCGTCACCAGACGGGGAGCTGAACCCAGTTGCTTATGCTAGCTGCAAGTTGAACAAAGCGGAGCAAAACTATTCAACAAGCGAGAAAGAATGTCTACCTTTAATCTGGGCGATTCATAAGTTCCAGATCTATCTATATGGTAGAACATTTGTGGTCCAGACGGATCATCAGCCCCCAGTATTCTTATCACAAGCAAAGCATGAGAATGCTCGTTTATTACGATGGTCATTACTCCTACAGCCATATTCATTCACTATTGAATACATTCCCGGGTCACAGAACGTGGGTGAAGATTTTCCTCAGTAGGCATCCCTGTGATCCAAATCGGAGTATTCAGCAGGCGTAGGAAGTAATTTTATCTATGTGTATCACTGTGTTTGGAACTAGCCTCAGGCATGTTCTTAAGTGGGGAGATGTGTGATGATGTACATTGATACACCGATAGAATTATTAATTGTAAGTATAAAAATAAGGTAGAAATGAAAATAGTGGAGTTATGAAGTTTCGTCCTCACCCACGCCGCAAGCGCGTTGATTTTAGCAGACAGTATTGTGAAAAAAGATAGTACCATCGTTTTCTAGTGTCCTTGAAAAACTATTTATAACATGACACGAAAAAAGCCTACTCGTTCAGACGGAGTGGAAGAGGGAGAGACAGAAAAATGATACCATCCGCACGCGTGGTTTGAATATAAAACCTAGCGAAAACGCGATAGTGTCGTTAGCCGTTTGAAAATACGACACAAATTCAAAATATGTTCGGCAATTGGGTCACGCAAACAACCTTAGCTCTTATAAAACTGACGTATTTCTGACGTAATACGGGGAGACTATCGTTTTTTAGTTTGAAAATAGCGGTAGAAAGAAGTGCACAGGTGGTAGTTTATAGATTTCAATATTATTGAAGACTGACATGGACAAAATTATGGAATTTTGAACCATTATACATAGGCTCATAAAAACGTATATATTCGGGTGCCATGGTGTCTCCTGACCAATAATATGGTTGCATTTACCCCTTTAGTCCAACTAACAGCAAAGATATGGTCATAATACTAGATAGTCATAGACACAGTGACAAACACACTGGTGTTCTGACATTCACTATCGGTACCGTATTTTTGCACGAGATGTTGAAAAGAGGCATGAGAGGGTAGGGCAAAGTCCAAAAGAGGGGAACGTTAGGACTGAGGTAATATGATGTGGAGCGGAGTTTGATAGGGGGAAAGAAATTATGGGATGGCTCAAACTGAATTTTTTTTTGTGGTGTTAGGCCAAAACCAAGTCTATTTTTGACGAATGCCAAGTTCGGATGGACAGACCGACAGAAGTACACTAACATTGGACCGAAATTGGACCTTAGATTTACAAATGTAAAGATAGTTATAGAGAATTTTGTGGAGAACTGCGGCCAATTTCTCGAGGGGACACCCACACGTGGGAAAACTGTTCAGGACCTAGACACGCCACGGGGCAAACGTAGGCCTGGAAATAAAAATAATTGTAATAAAGTAGACAACGTGGAATGGGAACCCCCTTTTCACACACAGTCTTCACTTGAATGTATTAAAATGGCAACTCTGTGTCGAGTACAACAAGTGGTTTTACCCCAGAATAAGCCGACAGTCCCTCGGTCGGAATTATGTGAACTGAATGAAGGTAAAAGAGAGAGAAGATCTCTCACACGGAACTTAAAGTGGGGAGAAAACCCCAGGAAAAGAATTGGTAGTGGTAGATTCTTATGTGATGATACAAGGGAAAAACGTTCTCATTATAAGGCTTCCAATGTCAGGAAAAATAAGTCAGAAAAATTAATGGTCCATATGTAACCTTATTGAGGACATGGACAGATGAGAAGGCAGAAGAGACTGTTACCTCATCATATCAATATGTGAACGAGCTGACCACTCGTCTTAAAACTGGCTGGAAACTTGCAAATGATAATCTCAGACAAGCCAGGATAAACCATGCTGCCTATTTTAATAAGAAAGCTAAGGATAGAGAACTATTTGTGGGCGAGAAGGTGCTTCTTCTACTACCCGGCAGCCATAACAAATTACAAATTGGATGGCAAGGTCCATATACTGTTCTAGAGAAGGTGTCTAGAACTAATTATAAAATCGACAAGAAGGGGAAAGAGAACATATATCATGTGAACCTTCTAAAGAAGTATCTGGACAGGGATATCCATGAAGGAACACACTTAATGTCCTTGTCGATAGCAACGGAAATGAAAAAGGAACTACTCACCTCTCATGAGTACCCCCTGAAAACATGTGAGACCCCTGCACATGTAAATGTCAGTAAACACTTGACGAAAAAACAGTGGGAACAGGTTCAAAAGGTTCTGACTGATCATACGGACGTGTTAACGGAAAAACCGGGGCACACGAATTTTCTGGAATATGATATGAAACGAGTAGACCCAACACTGATATGTATGAGAGCCTACACGATCCCGTTTGGCTAGGAGAAAGCTTTGAAAGTGGAGATTGAGTACCTATTGAAAGAAGGAATTATTTCTCATAGCGAATCTCCATATAGTTCCAGTGTGGTTTTGCTGAGGAAACTCTCTGGGGAACATCGTCTGTGTATAGATTACAGGAAACTGAATGCTGTCACAGAAAATCAGGTGGATCCATTACCTGACACAAATCAGCTATTTGCCAGGTTGAACAAGGCAAAATATTTTTCTAAGGTGGATCTTAGCAAAGGCTATTATCAGATTCCAGTAAAGCCTGAGGTCCGACCGTATTTAGCGTTTAGCACTTCGGAAGGACATTATGAATTCAACATGTTGCCATTTGGGTTGAAAAATGCTCCGAGTGTGTTTTCTAGGATGATGCGAAAATTGTTGGATCCCTTGAATAACCCATGCATCACAAATTTTATGGATGATATCCTTATTGCTACGGAAACCTTTGAGGAACACATTAACTCTTTGACTATGCTGTTTGATAGACTGAGAGAGGCTAATTTGACGGCTAGACCAACAAAATGTTGTATTGGTTGTAAAGAGTTGGAGTTCTTGGGACATACTGTATATCAGGTTAACATGACCCCTGACCCCAAGAATCTCGAGAAATTAAAGAAAGCACCGCGGCCACAAACCACGAAAGATGTGAGATCTTTCGGGTCCTTGTGTGGATTCTATCAGAAATATATCAAAAATTTTAACTCTATTTGTGCGCCTCTGACGGATTTAACTCGAAAAGGAAATCCTGATAGAATTGTTTGGTCAGCCCAGTGTGAATTGTTATTCCAAGAGTTAAAGGAAAAACTTACAAGCAAGCCAATCTTGAAATTACCTGATTTGAGTCAAGAATTTGTGGTGAGAAGTGACGCAAGCAATGTAGGCCTGGGAGGCTACGTTGTTGCAAAGGTCATCGTCACCAGACGGGGAGCTGAACCCAGTTGCTTATGCTAGCTGCAAGTTGAACAAAGCGGAGCAAAACTATTCAACAAGCGAGAAAGAATGTCTACCTTTAATCTGGGCGATTCATAAGTTCCAGATCTATCTATATGGTAGAACATTTGTGGTCCAGACGGATCATCAGCCCCCAGTATTCTTATCACAAGCAAAGCATGAGAATGCTCGTTTATTACGATGGTCATTACTCCTACAGCCATATTCATTCACTATTGAATACATTCCCGGGTCACAGAACGTGGGTGCAGATTTCCTCAGTAGGCATCCCTGTGATCCAAATCGGAGTATTCAGCAGGCGTAGGAAGTAATTTTATCTATGTGTATCACTGTGTTTGGAACTAGCCTCAGGCATGTTCTTAAGTGGGGAGATGTGTGATGATGTACATTGATACACCGATAGAATTATTAATTGTAAGTATAAAAATAAGGTAGAAATGAAAATAGTGGAGTTATGAAGTTTCGTCCTCACCCACGCCGCAAGCGCGTTGATTTTAGCAGACAGTATTGTGAAAAAAGATAGTACCATCGTTTTCTAGTGTCCTTGAAAAACTATTTATAACATGACACGAAAAGCCTACTCGTTCAGACGGAGTGAAAGAGGGGAGAGACAGAAAAATGATACCATCCGCACGCGTGGTTTGAATATAAAACCTAGCGAAAACGCGATAGTGTCGTTAGCCGTTTGAAAATACGACACAAATTCAAAATATGTTCGGCAATTGGGTCACGCAAACAACCTTAGCTCTTATAAAACTGACGTATTTCTGACGTAATACGGGAGACTATCGTTTTTAGTTTGAAAATAGCGGTAGAAAGAAGTGAACAGGTGGTAGTTTATAGATTTCAATATTATTGAAGACTGACATGGACAAAATTATGGAATTTTGAACCATTATACATAGGCTCATAAAACGTATATATTCGGGTGCCATGGTGTCTCCTGACCAATAATATGGTTGCATTTACCCTTTAGTCCAACTAACAGCAAAGATATGGTCATAATACTAGATAGTCATAGACACAGTGACAAACACACTGGTGTTCTGACATTCACTATCGGTACCGTATTTTTGCACGAGTTGTTGAAAAGAGGCATGAGAGGGTAGGGCAAAGTCCAAAAGAGGGGAACGTTAGGACTGAGGTAATATGATGTGGAGCGGAGTTTGATAGGGGGAAAGAAATTATGGGATGGCTCAAACTGAATTTTTTTTTGTGGTGTTAGGCCAAAACCAAGTCTATTTTTGACGAATGCCAAGTTCGGATGGACAGACCGACAGAAGTACACTAACATTGGACCGAAATTGGACCTTAGATTTACAAATGTAAAGATAGTTATAGAGAATTTTGTGGAGAACTGCGGCCAATTTCTCGAGGGGACACCCACACGTGGGAAAACTGTTCAGGACCTAGACACGCCACGGGGCAAACGTAGGCCTGGAAATAAAAATAATTGTAATAAAGTAGACAACGTGGAATGGGAACCCCCTTTTCACACACAGTCTTCACTTGAATGTATTAAAATGGCAACTCTGTGTCGAGTACAACAAGTGGTTTTACCCCAGAATAAGCCGACAGTCCCTCGGTCGGAATTATGTGAACTGAATGAAGGTAAAAGAGAGAGAAGATCTCTCACACGGAACTTAAAGTGGGGAGAAAACCCCAGGAAAAGAATTGGTAGTGGTAGATTCTTATGTGATGATACAAGGGGAAAACGTTCTCATTATAAGGCTTCCAATGTCAGGAAAAATAAGTCAGAAAAATTAATGGTCCATATGTAACCTTATTGAGGACATGGACAGATGAGAAGGCAGAAGAGACTGTTACCTCATCATATCAATATGTGAACGAGCTGACCACTCGTCTTAAAACTGGCTGGAAACTTGCAAATGATAATCTCAGACAAGCCAGGATAAACCATGCTGCCTATTTTAATAAGAAAGCTAAGGATAGAGAACTATTTGTGGGCGAGAAGGTGCTTCTTCTACTACCCGGCAGCCATAACAAATTACAAATTGGATGGCAAGGTCCATATACTGTTCTAGAGAAGGTGTCTAGAACTAATTATAAAATCGACAAGAAGGGGAAAGAGAACATATATCATGTGAACCTTCTAAAGAAGTATCTGGACAGGGATATCCATGAAGGAACACACTTAATGTCCTTGTCGATAGCAACGGAAATGAAAAAGGAACTACTCACCTCTCATGAGTACCCCCTGAAAACATGTGAGACCCCTGCACATGTAAATGTCAGTAAACACTTGACGAAAAAACAGTGGGAACAGGTTCAAAAGGTTCTGACTGATCATACGGACGTGTTAACGGAAAAACCGGGGCACACGAATTTTCTGGAATATGATATGAAACGAGTAGACCCAACACTGATATGTATGAGAGCCTACACGATCCCGTTTGGCTAGGAGAAAGCTTTGAAAGTGGAGATTGAGTACCTATTGAAAGAAGGAATTATTTCTCATAGCGAATCTCCATATAGTTCCAGTGTGGTTTTGCTGAGGAAACTCTCTGGGGAACATCGTCTGTGTATAGATTACAGGAAACTGAATGCTGTCACAGAAAATCAGGTGGATCCATTACCTGACACAAATCAGCTATTTGCCAGGTTGAACAAGGCAAAATATTTTTCTAAGGTGGATCTTAGCAAAGGCTATTATCAGATTCCAGTAAAGCCTGAGGTCCGACCGTATTTAGCGTTTAGCACTTCGGAAGGACATTATGAATTCAACATGTTGCCATTTTGGTTGAAAAAGGCGCCGATTGGGTGTTTTCTAGGATGATGCGAAAATTGTTGGATCCCTTGAATAACCCATGCATCACAAATTTTATGGATGATATCCTTATTGCTACGGAAACCTTTGAGGAACACATTAACTCTTTGACTATGCTGTTTGATAGACTGAGAGAGGCTAATTTGACGGCTAGACCAACAAAATGTTGTATTGGTTGTAAAGAGTTGGAGTTCTTGGGACATACTGTATATCAGGTTAACATGACCCCTGACCCCAAGAATCTCGAGAAATTAAAGAAAGCACCGCGGCCACAAACCACGAAAGATGTGAGATCTTTCGTGTCCTTGTGTGGATTCTATCAGAAATATATCAAAAATTTTAACTCTATTTGTGCGCCTCTGACGGATTTAACTCGAAAAGGAAATCCTGATAGAATTGTTTGGTCAGCCCAGTGTGAATTGTTATTCCAAGAGTTAAAGGAAAAACTTACAAGCAAGCCAATCTTGAAATTACCTGATTTGAGTCAAGAATTTGTGTGGTGAGAAGTGACGCAAGCAATGTAGGCCTGGGAGGCTACGTTGTTGCAAAGGTCATCGTCACCAGACGGGGAGCTGAACCCAGTTGCTTATGCTAGCTGCAAGTTGAACAAAGCGGAGCAAAAACTATTCAACAAGCGAGAAAGAATGTCTACCTTTAATCTGGGCGATTCATAAGTTCCAGATCTATCTATATGGTAGAACATTTGTGGTCCAGACGGATCATCAGCCCCCAGTATTCTTATCACAAGCAAAGCATGAGAATGCTCGTTTATTACGATGGTCATTACTCCTACAGCCATATTCATTCACTATTGAATACATTCCCGGGTCACAGAACGTGGGTGCAGATTTCCTCAGTAGGCATCCCTGTGATCCAAATCGGAGTATTCAGCAGGCGTAGGAAGTAATTTTATCTATGTGTATCACTGTGTTTGGAACTAGCCTCAGGCATGTTCTTAAGTGGGGAGATGTGTGATGATGTACATTGATACACCGATAGAATTATTAATTGTAAGTATAAAAATAAGGTAGAAATGAAAATAGTGGAGTTATGAAGTTTCGTCCTCACCCACGCCGCAAGCGCGTTGATTTTAGCAGACAGTATTGTGAAAAAAGATAGTACCATCGTTTTCTAGTGTCCTTGAAAAACTATTTATAACATGACACGAAAAGCCTACTCGTTCAGACGGAGTGAAAGAGGGGAGAGACAAAAAATGATACCATCCGCACGCGTGGTTTGAATATAAAACCTAGCGAAAACGCGATAGTGTCGTTAGCCGTTTGAAAATACGACACAAATTCAAAATATGTTCGGCAATTGGGTCATGCAAACAACCTTAGCTCTTATAAAACTGACGTATTTCTGACGTAATACGGGAGACTATCGTTTTTAGTTTGAAAATAGCGGTAGAAAGAAGTGAACAGGTGGTAGTTTATAGATTTCAATATTATTGAAGACTAACATGGACAAAATTATGGAATTTTGAACCATTATACATAGGCTCATAAAACTTATATATTCGGGTGCCATGGTGTCTCCTGACCAATAATATGGTTTCATTTACCCTTTAGTCCAACTAACAGCAAAGATATGGTCATAATACTAGATAGTCATAGACACAGTGACAAACACACTGGTGTTCTGACATTCACTATCGGTAACGTATTTTTGCACGAGTTGTTGAAAAGAGGCATGAGAGGGTAGGGCAAAGTCCAAAAGAGGGGAACGTTAGAACTGACGTAAGATGATTTGGAGCGGAGTTTGATAGGGGGAAAGAAATTATGGGATGGCTCAAACTGAATTTTTTTTGTAGTGTTAGGCCAAAACCAAGTCTATTTTTGACGAATGCCAAGTTCGGATGGACAGACCGACAGAAGTACACTAACATTGGACCGAAATTGGACCTTAGATTTACAAATGTAAAGATAGTTATAGAGAATTTTGTGGAGAACTGCGGCCAATTTCTCGAGGGGACACCCACACGTGGGAAAACTGTTCAGGACCTAGACACGCCACGGGGCAAACGTAGGCCTGGAAATAAAAATCATTGTAATAAAGTAGACAACGTGGAATGGGAACCCCCTTTTCACACACAGTCTTCACTTGAATGTATTAAAATGGCAACTCTGTGTCGAGTACAACAAGTGGTTTTACCCCAGAATAAGCCGACAGTCCCTCGGTCGGAATTATGTAAACTGAGTGAAGGTAAAAGAGAGAGAAGATCTCTCACACGGAACTTAAAGTGGGGAGAAAACCCCAGGAAAAGAATTGGTAGTGGTAGATTCTTATGTGATGATACAAGGGAAAAACGTTCTCATTATAAGGCTTCCAATGTCAGGAAAAATAAGTCAGAAAAATTAATGGTCCATATGTAACCTTATTGAGGACATGGACAGATGAGAAGGCAGAAGAGACTGTTACCTCATCATATCAATATGTGAACGAGCTGACCACTCGTCTTAAAACTGGCTGGAAACTTGCAAATGATAATCTCAGACAAGCCAGGAAAAAACATGCTGCCTATTTTAATAAGAAAGCTAAGGATAGAGAACTATGTGTGGGCGAGAACGTACTTCTTCCACTGCCCGGCATCCATAACAAATTACAAATTGCATGGCAAGGTCCATATACTGTTCTAGAGAAGGTGTCTAGAACTAATTATAAAATCGACAAGAAGGGGAAAGAGAACATATATCATGTGAACCTTCTAAAGAAGTATCTGGACAGGGATATCCATGAAGGAACACACTTAATGTCCTTGTCGATAGCAACGGGGATGAAAAAGGAACTACTCACCTCTCATGAGTACCCCCTGAAAACATGTGAGACCCCTGCACATGTAAAAGTCAGTAAAAACTTGACGAAAACACAGTGGGAACAGGTTCAAAAGGTTCTGGCTGATCATACGGACGTGTTAACGGAAAAACCGGGGCACACGAATTTGCTGGAATATGATATGAAACTAGTAGACCCAACACCGATCTGTATGAGAGCCTACACGATCCCGTTTGGCAAGGAGAAAGCTTTGAAAGAGGAGATTGAGTACCTATTGAAAGAAGGAATTATTTCTCATAGCGAATCTCCATTTAGTTCCAGTGTGGTTTTGCTGAGGAAACCCTCTGGGGAACATCGTCTGTGTATAGATTACAGGTAACTGAATGCTGTCACAGAAAATCAGGTGGATCCATTACCGGACACAAATCAGCTATTTGCCAGGTTGAACAAGGCAAAATATTTTTCTAAGGTGGATCTTAGCAAAGGCTATTATCAGATTCCAGTAAAGCCTGAGGTCCGACCGTATTTAGCGTTTAGCACTTCGGAAGGACATTATGAATTCAACATGTTGCCATTTGGGTTGAAAAATGCTCCGAGTGTGTTTTCTAGGATGATGCGAAAATTGTTGGATCCCTTGAATAACCCATGCATCACAAATTTTATGGATGATATCCTTATTGCTACGGAAACCTTTGAGGAACACATTAACTCTTTGACTATGCTGTTTGATAGACTGAGAGAGGCTAATTTGACGGCTAGACCAACAAAATGTTGTATTGGTTGTAAAGAGTTGGAGTTCTTGGGACATACTGTATATCAGGGTAACATGACCCCTGACCCCAAGAATCTCGAGAAATTAAAGAAAGCACCGCGGCCACAAACCAAGAAAGATGTGAGATCTTTCGTGTCCTTGTGTGGATTCTATCAGAAATATATCAAAAATTTTAACTCTATTTGTGCGCCTCTGACGGATTTAACTCGCAAAGGAAATCCTGATAGAATTGTTTGGTCAGCCCAGTGTGAATTGTTATACCAAGAGTTAAAGGAAAAACTTACAAGCAAGCCAATCTTGAAATTACCTGATTTGAGTCAAGAATTTGTGGTGAGAAGTGACGCAAGCTATGTAGGCCTGGGGGGCTACGTTGTTGCAAAGGTCATCGTCACCAGACGGGGAGCTGAACCCAGTTGCTTATGCTAGCCGCAAGTTGAACAAAGCGGAGCAAAACTATTCAACAAGCGAGAAAGAATGTCTACCTTTAATCTGGGCGATTCATAAGTTCCAGATCTATCTATATGGTAGAACATTTGTGGTCCAGACGGATCATCAGCCCCCAGTATTCTTATCACAAGCAAAGCATGAGAATGCTCGTTTATTACGATGGTCATTACTCCTACAGCCATATTCATTCACTATTGAATACATTCCCGGGTCACAGAACGTGGGTGCAGATTTCCTCAGTAGGCATCCCTGTGATCCAAATCGGAATATTCAGCAGGCGTAGGAAGTGATTTTATCTATGTGTATCACTGTGTTTGGAACTAGCCTCAGGCATGTTCTTAAGTGGGGAGATGTGTGATGATGTACATTGATACACCCATAGAATTATTAATTGTAAGTATAAAAATAAGGTAGAAATGAAAATAGTGGAGTTATGAAGTTTCGTCCTCACCCACGCCGCAAGCGCGTTGATTTTAGCAGACAGTATTGTGAAAAAAGATAGTACCATCGTTTTCTAGTGTCCTTGAAAAACTATTTATAACATGACACGAAAAGCCTACTCGTTCAGACGGAGTGAAAGAGGGGAGAGACAAAAAATGATACCATCCGCACGCGTGGTTTGAATATAAAACCTAGCGAAAACGCGATAGTGTCGTTAGCCGTTTGAAAATACGACACAAATTCAAAATATGTTCGGCAATTGGGTCATGCAAACAACCTTAGCTCTTATAAAACTGACGTATTTCTGACGTAATACGGGAGACTATCGTTTTTAGTGTGAAAATAGCGGTAGAAAGAAGTGAACAGGTGGTAGTTTATAGATTTCAATATTATTGAAGACTAACATGGACAAAATTATGGAATTTTGAACCATTATACATAGGCTCATAAAACTTATATATTCGGGTGCCATGGTGTCTCCTGACCAATAATATGGTTTCATTTACCCTTTAGTCCAACTAACAGCAAAGATATGGTCATAATACTAGATAGTCATAGACACAGTGACAAACACACTGGTGTTCTGACATTCACTATCGGTACCGTATTTTTGCACGAGTTGTTGAAAAGAGGCATGAGAGGGTAGGGCAAAGTCCAAAAGAGGGGAACGTTAGAACTGACGTAAGATGATTTGGAGCGGAGTTTGATAGGGGGAAAGAAATTATGGAATGGCTCAAACTGAATTTTTTTTGTAGTGTTAGGCCAAAACCAAGTCTATTTTTGACGAATGCCAAGTTCGGATGGACAGACCGACAGAAGTACACTAACATTGGACCGAAATTGGACCTTAGATTTACAAATGTAAAGATAGTTATAGAGAATTTTGTGGAGAACTGCGGCCAATTTCTCGAGGGGACACCCACACGTGGGAAAACTGTTCAGGACCTAGACACGCCACGGGGCAAACGTAGGCCTGGAAATAAAAATAATTGTAATAAAGTAGACAACGTGGAATGGGAACCCCCTTTTCACACACAGTCTTCACTTGAATGTATTAAAATGGCAACTCTGTGTCGAGTACAACAAGTGGTTTTACCCCAGAATAAGCCGACAGTCCCTCGGTCGGAATTATGTAAACTGAGTGAAGGTAAAAGAGAGAGAAGATCTCTCACACGGAACTTAAAGTGGGGAGAAAACCCCAGGAAAAGAATTGGTAGTGGTAGATTCTTATGTGATGATACAAGGGAAAAACGTTCTCATTATAAGGCTTCCAATGTCAGGAAAAATAAGTCAGAAAAATTAATGGTCCATATGTAACCTTATTGAGGACATGGACAGATGAGAAGGCAGAAGAGACTGTTACCTCATCATATCAATATGTGAACGAGCTGACCACTCGTCTTAAAACTGGCTGGAAACTTGCAAATGATAATCTCAGACAAGCCAGGAAAAAACATGCTGCCTATTTTAATAAGAAAGCTAAGGATAGAGAACTATGTGTGGGCGAGAACGTACTTCTTCTACTGCCCGGCATCCATAACAAATTACAAATTGCATGGCAAGGTCCATATACTGTTCTAGAGAAGGTGTCTAGAACTAATTATAAAATCGACAAGAAGGGGAAAGAGAACATATATCATGTGAACCTTCTAAAGAAGTATCTGGACAGGGATATCCATGAAGGAACACACTTAATGTCCTTGTCGATAGCAACGGGGATGAAAAAGGAACTACTCACCTCTCATGAGTACCCCCTGAAAACAGTTGAGACCCCTGCACATGTAAAAGTCAGTAAAAACTTGACGAAAACACAGTGGGAACAGGTTCAAAAGGTTCTGGCTGATCATACGGACGTGTTAACGGAAAAACCGGGGCACACGAATTTGCTGGAATATGATATGAAACTAGTAGACCCAACACCGATCTGTATGAGAGCCTACACGATCCCGTTTGGCAAGGAGAAAGCTTTGAAAGAGGAAATTGAGTACCTATTGAAAGAAGGAATTATTTCTCATAGCGAATCTCCATATAGTTCCAGTGTGGTTTTGCTGAGGAAACCCTCTGGGGAACATCGTCTGTGTATAGATTACAGGAAACTGAATGCTGTCACAGAAAATCAGGTGGATCCATTACCGGACACAAATCAGCTATTTGCCAGGTTGAACAAGGCAAAATATTTTTCTAAGGTGGATCTTAGCAAAGGCTATTATCAGATTCCAGTAAAGCCTGAGGTCCGACCGTATTTAGCGTTTAGCACTTAGGAAGGACATTATGAATTCAACATGTTGCCATTTGGGTTGAAAAATGCTCCGAGTGTGTTTTCTAGGATGATGCGAAAATTGTTGGATCCCTTGAATAACCCATGCATCACAAATTTTATGGATGATATCCTTATTGCTACGGAAACCTTTGAGGAACATATTAACTCTTTGACTATGCTGTTTGATAGACTGAGAGAGGCTAATTTGACGGCTAGACCAACAAAATGTTGTATTGGTTGTAAAGAGTTGGAGTTCTTGGGACATACTGTATATCAGGGTAACATGACCCCTGACCCCAAGAATCTCGAGAAATTAAAGAAAGCACCGCGGCCACAAACCAAGAAAGATGTGAGATCTTTCGTGTCCTTGTGTGGATTCTATCAGAAATATATCAAAAATTTTAACTCTATTTGTGCGCCTCTGACGGATTTAACTCGCAAAGGAAATCCTGATAGAATTGTTTGGTCAGCCCAGTGTGAATTGGAATACCAAGAGTTAAAGGAAAAACTTACAAGCAAGCCAATCTTGAAATTACCTGATTTGAGTCAAGAATTTGTGGTGAGAAGTGACGCAAGCAATGTAGGCCTGGGGGCTACGTTGTTGCAAAGGTTATCGTCACCAGACGGGGAGCTGAACCCAGTTGCTTATGCTAGCCGCAAAATGAACAAAGCGGCGCAAAACTGTTCAACAAGCGAGAAAGAATGTCTAGCTTTAATCTGGGCGATTCATAAGTTCCAGATCTATCTTTATGGTAGAACATGTGTGGTCCAGACGGATCATCAGCCCCCAGTATTCTTATCACAAGCAAAGCATGAGAATGCTCGTTTATTACGATGGTCATTACTCCTACAGCCATATTCATTCACTATTGAATACATTCCCGGGTCACAGAACGTCGGTGCAGATTTCCTCAGTAGGCATCCCAGTGATCCAAATCGGAGTATTCAGCAGGCGTAGGAAGTAATTTTATCTATGTGTATCACTGTGTTTAGAACTAGCCTCAGGCATGTTCTTAAGTGGGGAGATGTGTGATGATGTACATTGATACACCGATAGAATTATTAATTGTAAGTATAAAAATAAGGTAGAAATGAAAATAGTGGAGTTATGAAGTTTCGTCCTCACCCACGCCGCAAGCGCGTTGATTTTAGCAGACAGTATTGTGAAAAAAAGATAGTACCATCGTTTTCTAGTGTCCTTGAAAAACTATTTATAACATGACACGAAAAGCCTACTCGTTCAGACGGAGTGAAAGAGGGGAGTGACAGAAAAATGATACCATCTGCTCGCGTGGTTTGAATATAAAACCTAGCGAAAACGCGATAGTATCGTTAGCCGTTTGAAAATACGACACAAATTCAAAATATGTTCGGCAATTGGGTCACGCAAACAACCTTAGCTCTTATAAAACTGACGTATTTCTGACGTAATACGGGAGACTATCGTTTTTAGTTTGAAAATTGCGGTAGAAAGAAGTGAACAGGTGGTAGTTTATAGATTTCAATATTATTGAAGACTAACATGGAAAAAATTATGGAATTTTGAACAATTATACATAGGCTCATAAAACTTATATATTCGGGTGCCATGGTGTCTCCTGACCAATAATATGGTTTCATTTACCCTTTAGTCCAACTAACAGCAAAGATATGGTCATAATACTAGATAGTCACAGACACAGTGACAAATACACTGGTGTTCTGACATTCACTATCGGTAACGTATTTTTGCACGAGTTGTTGAAAAGAGGCATGAGAGGGTAGGGCAAAGTCCAAAAGAGGGGAACGTTAGGACTGAGGTAATATGATTTGGAGCGGAGTTTGATAGGGGGAAAGAAATTATGGGATGGCTCAAACTGAATTTTTTTTTGTAGTGTTAGGCCAAAACCAAGTCTATTTTTGACGAATGCCAAGTTCGGACGGACAGACCGACAGAAGTACACTAACATTGGACCGAAATTGGACCTTAGATTTAAAAATTTGAATTGACAAACTTAGTAGTTAGATCTCATTGGTCGAAACAGTTTAGATTACTGGGAAAGTTGAAGGCTCGGTGCCATTTTCACGAAGACTGTTCAAAGAAGCAGGACGCTTGAGAGCTGAGAAGTGTGTCGTGCCTTGAATATAGATATCATTAATAAAAAGTATAAGGGCGCCATAGTCCAGCAAGCAGTACATCTGAGGTTGTGCTAATTCAACGTTCCTGTGAGTGTATTCTTTGAATTGTGGTAAGACCGAAATTATTAACATTATTTATACTATTAATTATGTTGTTTGACTTGGGTAATGAAGAAAACATTACGACTGTAAGTAAAGAAGTCATTAGTAGACTTATACAAGCCTATTTGTTGCTCCATCATGTTACCAAGCTACCAGAAAGGTAGTAGTAAAATATTTATAGATTGTCACCAGGAATCACATCACCTATCACATTGTATGGAAAAAGATCATTGAGAATGGCAGATGCGTTGCAGACATTAGGGAGAGGAATATGAAAACTTGTACTAAGTGTTTCCTCATTTTATGGAGATGTGCTGAGTTGGTCAGAGAGATCTAATCCAGGTCTTTTAGGTTAAATATTGTATTGTTTGTAAACTTGATGGATTAGGTATTATGCTAAGACAGAACATAATTTTCATGTTACAGGGTTTTTGTCAGGTGCCAGATTCCTGTGTGAAAAAGTTACTCCAGCAGAGATAGAGGTACTCGCGGCCTACACTATTTCTTTTGGGACAAGGTCAACAGTGGCTGTTGGCAGATCATACATCTATGTTCAATCCTCCAATGCCAGTTAAGTAAACAAGCCCTGGCACGAGGAGAATTTATCAACTTTTCCACTTCAAAGAACCTGAAAAGAAAATATAAATAAAGACTATCTGTCAAGAAATAAAGTGTATCAAGAGAAAAGAAACATTGTGACAAAGACTGGGCGTGATGTTAACACCCCAACCAGCCAGCTCATAACACTTTAGAAATAGCTAGAAATTTTACAATACCATAAAAACTACTATATATATATCTATGATTAAGGACAAATTGTCCTCTTTTAGTTAATTAAGTATGCCTATTGTTTATGTATATATATATATATATTAATTGATCTCATGTGATTGACAGTCCTAACCAAAAGAATCTTAGGTATAGGACTAATAAAGTTATAGGAAAAATTGTATATTACTAAATTTTAACAACTGGTGTTGGTTGATTTGATCACATAGATTAATATTGGTGTTTGTGTAATTAATTACCATCACACCACACTTGCATAACCCTAGACATTAAACGTAGCTATCAGACATACTAGTCAAGAATAGGTCTGATTGAGGTCATAAGGTGGTAGCAGAAAGGTGCCCTGATATACTTAACCCAAACTTTGTTATAATCAGGGACCTTCACAGCTGACCTCATTCAGTACAATAGAAACAAATACAACAACATTTCATAACATCAAAAACCACCACAACAGCAACAAACTGTCTCTGCTTTGCTCGGTCCACAGCCATCCTTCATGTGGTGCCCGAGCTCTAAATTCCTGCATATCATCTCTGCCGCAAGTTTTCCGCCAGGTGGCTTTTGATCATCCTTACTATTTCCTTTCCTTCTAAGATTCAAAGCTGAGATTCAAAGATGTGTGCAAGAGAGACATGAGGGCACTGGACAGAAATCCAGCAACCTGGTAGGATGAAACCGCCGATCCCATCACGTGGCCTCACCTCAGATTGGGCGAAAAGAAGCTCTCACAGCAAGCAGAAGAGGAACAAACGTCGAAAGGAACACCGTGAAAATAAGCAGCTGAGGGCTGTCACCTCAGGGGTGCATTCCCAAAGTCAGTTTTTACTAAAGGGCTATTATTATAAGTTCTTGTATTAAGTTTTGATGTACCATTGAGATTAAATAAATTTTCAAGTACAATGTTTTATTCATTAACAATAAATGTGACAAAAAGAACTATACTGTAATTTAATATTTTTCATATTTTTATTAATTGCATTATGGAACCAAAAAATTATTAAACATTTTTTTAAAATGGGAAGTAACTAAATATTTAGTAGTTTACAAGGAAGGGAAGTAACCCAAAAAATAAATTTACATTTTGTTTTCAGCCAGAAACATTTATATTTCATTATTGAAATTCTTAATGTGTCTGTTCATTCTGCCAAATTCTACTCACTTATCAAGTTGCTATCAATGTGTCACAGATGAGTTTTACTCAACTTTTTAAATTTATTTATGTATTGGGGAAACATAAAATGAAGCATTAAAGAAGTGAAAACATACCAGTTTAAACAGATCATTCATATTTTTGTTGATAACAACAATAAAGACATGATGTAAATGAATGTCAAAACAAAGTAGCAAAACAAAACAAAACTGCAGATATTTTTCTCTATGTAATGCAGTTTATAAAATAGAAGCAGAGGCATTAGATTTGTAGGACACAATTTGGAAACTGGTGAGGCATTATGGTGAACACTATAAGCTCACTTGCCTAATAAAGAAAACATAGCACGAAGACATAAAATGCAGAGGCTCCTTGAAGAACTTCTAGAACTATCTGAGATAAGAGCTGCAGTGTGGCAGTGAAAGGGGTATCTTGGCAAGGAAAGGAGTATATTGTCACTATTTCTCTTCTTCATGGCTGAAGATTGGATTATACAAATAACATCAAACGCCAGAAATAGAACTATGAGTGGACTGTTTGGTGAGCAAGATTTTTTGGTGATGCTCTTGCAATGTTATGGCAAAATCAGATGTAATTGAAAATGAGAATAATGGATGAGGGATAACATCTACTGGGGTAGACAAAAACTACATGAATAGATGTGATAAAGGATGGCCAGATTGCACTTGAAGGAAATCTTCTTTAAAAAAGTGAATTCATACAAATATTGTGGCAGCAGCTTAGGCAAAGTTCTGTGTAGTTTCTGGGGGTACGGTCTCTTGTGGGGAAACAAAGAAAGAACAAGGCTAGTGTACCCTCAGGCATGTCACACAAGGCAATTAATGTGAGGTTGTGCATGGGGCAGGAAATCATGATGAGAATGAAACAAACAAGTTGTTACATAAACCACTGTTGCAGGAGCCATCTGAATGCTGTGTGCAGGCTTCCTGCAAGGGCCCAGCTGCAGTGATGGCTCCATGGGGAGCAAAAAGAAAAATTACTTACTTACTTAGTCGTCCCCCTTCTACCGTGAGTTGTAGAGGTTTGGAAGAGAGAGCGCCAGGCTATCCTATCGGCTGTCTTCCTCCTGGCCTGGTTCCATTCTAGTCCTCGGTCCTTCAAAGATTGTCTAATGTTGTCCTCCCAGCGGACTCTGGGTCATCCTGTGGATCTGAATCCCTGGCTCTTTGTTTCCCATGCTTGTCGTGGTAGCCGATCTTCTCCCATTCTGCAGGCATGGCCAAACCATCTTAGTTGGGACTGTTCTACTTGGGTCTGCAGGGGGTGGGATTTTAGGCCTTGACGTATCGTCTGGTTGCGGACCATGTCTCTTCTTGTTACTTCAACCACCTTCCTCAGATACCTCATTTCTGAGGTTTGGATTTGGCTTTTGTGGATTGTAGTCATAAGGAAAATTACAACGATGATAAACAAAGTTAGAGAAGCTGGCAGTGATGTTTAAAAAATAATAAAGTGGCAAAGACGAACAGAAGCACATAGCGTGGATAACGACAGAAATCAATAAGGTTTTAAACAGAAGCTAATTCAAGAGTTCCAGAGCCAATGCTCATGAAGTATACGCAGACGTCTATGTATAACGAAGAAACAGAAGTATCAGAAGTGATAAGGAGAAATCAAATAGAGCTGGCAAAAGAGGCAGAAGAAGTTGCAAGTTAACTGTTTAAACCCTAAATAATGAAGAAATAATGACAGCCATAAAACTTGGTAGAAATTATGTGGACTCAGTTGATCAGGCCTGTACACGCTTGTCCGACTGGTCTCACCATGCAGCCAGCAGCGGATTTTAGAAATAATGATATAAATTTATTTTTTTATATTTAATATTTTATAATTTATGTGGAGCTTAGTGTTATTAAACTTTGATTTTTTCGAAGTGATACCATAAGCACATTTACTGGCATAGATAAAGTATGTTTCAGTACTTGGCCATGCCGACTGCTGTAGATAGAACAGTAGCCTGTATTTTTTCAAAGTGACTGTCTGGTAATGCTATCAACAGGTTTTCTTAATGTGTGTCCCATTCATCTCCAGCATCTTCTTCTAATTTTTTTCCACTGGCGCTTGTCTAGTTCTTGTCGTTGGTTCCATATAAGTGATATTGTCATACCACTTCAATCCTTCTTTTCTGCTCAAGCATTCATTTATAGATATAGAAAGTTTAGAACAGAAGAGAACCTGGAGGAATATAAATAATAAGAAATGGATAAAACCAAATAACACTCAAAACAAAAGAGAAATTATGGAAATTATGTCAAAGTCCTAAATCCCAAAACGTAGTCTATTGCAGATGTGTGGAATAAATTAAAGGCTTTAAAAGGCAGAACTAGACAAGTTATAATATCTACCGTAACAAAAACAGAAAGAGCAAATCCTGACAATCAAAAAGCAAATGTACTGGCCAGTTACTACCATAATGTTAGCTGCATGAAAACGCTAGGTCAGAATGAGAGCAATAGAAGAGAAAAACGCGTTGCAAAACTCAGTGAAAAATTAACTGAGAATACTAGAGTTATACGAGCAGATTTTACAGTGGAGGAAATGGAAAATGTAATAAAGGAAAAACAAATACAGCACCAGGACATGATGTCTTGAGCTATGAAATACTGAAACATATACCAAAGAGCTCACCAGTGTGTTACCGGGGCCCGAAAGGGGAGCAAAGAATAGTAACACTGTACCTTACCATGCATGTCGTAAAAAGCAACTAAGGAGGGTTGGGCATGTGGCTGTTTACCCCATCCCATAAAAAACTTGTTACCAAAAAACTTCAACAAATATGGACAAGTCAAATACAGAATATAAATCAACAGTCGCCCAAGACAGAAGAAGGTCCGTTGGAAAGGAGGCGCATAAAGCAACCCAGAGAAAGTCGAAAGGAGTCTGGGTTACCGACTAACCTTTATTCGTCTAGGAAAATCTCCAGGATTGGCAGCTGGAATGTTCGCATTCTATGTGAACAAGGGAAAACTGCACAGGTAGCAGCAGAAATGCCAATTACAGGATCGTTATCCTGGTTCTCCGCGAGACACGGTGGAATGGCATAGAGTGCAGGAGATTGATCACAGGAGAAATGATGTTGTCTTCAGGACATGAGGAGGAAACGGCCCAACACAGTAAAGGGGTGGCTCTAATGCTGTTTAGGGAAGCACAGAGGGCACTTATAGACTAGAAAGCAATGGGACCACGAATTATAACAGCAAGGTTTATATCAGCCAAAAAGAAAGTAAATATAAACATCATCCAATGTTATGCACCAACAAATGATAAAGAAGGATCTGAGAAAGAAGACTTTTACACCAGACTTAAAATGTCTTGGACAAAAACAAAAGAAAGGACATCACAATTTTGATGGAGGACCTAAACGTGAAAATAGGAACAGACAACACCGGCTTTGAGGAAATCATGGGAAAGCATGGATTAGGTATGATGAAAGAGAATGGGGAACTATTAGCTAACATCTGTGCTTCAAATCAACTAGCTATAGGAGGAAGCATATTTCCACATAAAAGAATACATAAAGCAGCATGGATATCACCAGACCACAGAAGTGAGAATCAGATTGATCACATATGCATAAGTAAGAAGTTTAGATCATCAATGCATGAGGTAAAAGTATGTAGGGGAGCAGATGTGGTATCAGACCACCATCTTCTGTTGGCTAAAACAAAATTAAAACTCAAGAAGTTTACAATAGTATATAGCTATAGACAACAGTATAATGTGGGATATCTAAGAATCAGGAAAAAAGAGAAAAATTTTCAATCACAGTATCCAACAAATACCAAGTACTCCAACAGCTGGAAGATGAAGCAGATGCGGAAGACCACTGGCAACAAGTAAAAAATATATGGAATGAGACATGTGAAGAAGTACTGAGAAAAAGAGAACATCAGCACAAAGCATGGATAACAACAGAAACCATTAGTAAGATAGAAGACAGGAAAAACAAGAAAGCAGATTTAAACAGAAGCAAAACCAGAAGCTCCAAAGCCAAGGCTCATGAAGTGTACATAGAAGCAAAAAATGAAGTAAGAAGAAACATCAAAAGAGACAAGAGGAAGTATACTGAAGAGTTGGCAAGGGCTTCTGAAAGACGGAAAAGCAACTGATCCAGATGGCATTCCAGCAGAGGCCATCAAAACAGATATTGATACCTCTACAGAGATATTATACAAACTACTTGGCAAAGTCTAGGAGAGAGAGGAAATACCAGCAGAATGGATGGAAGGTTATCTGGTCAAGTTGCATAAGAAGGGAAATTTACAAGAGTGCACAAATTATAGAGGAATAATGTTACAATTAGTACCTGGAAAAGTATTAAACAGAATCATCCTTGAGAGAATAAAAGAGTCCATAGACAAGCAACTGAGAGATGCACAAGCAGGTTTTCGACAAACAGATCCTGTTCAGACCAGATAGCCACCTTGAGAATAATAGTTGAATAAAGTCTGTAATGGAATTCACTGTTATACATCGGATTCGTGGACTATGAAAAGGCATTTGACAGTGTAGACAGAGAATCACTTTGGAAATTGATGAGGCATTATGGAGTTCCCATGAAGATCATTAACTTAATGAGGAAGACCTATGAAGACATGACATGCAGCGTTTTTCATGAAGGACAACTTGCAGAACAGTTTAGGATTAGAACGGGAGTGAGACAGGGATGCCTCTTGTCTCCATTTCTTTTGTTAATAGCAGTAGATTGGGTTATGAAAACATCGACATCACACAACAGAAAAGGAATTAAGTGGAATCTGACTAAACAGCTTAATGATCCTGATTTTGCAGATGAATTGGCTCTTCTGTCCCATAACCATAATCACATGCAAGACAAAATGAAAATTCACGATGAGAGGTCACAACAAGTGTGACTGAAAATACACAGGGAAAAGACAAAGATTATGAGAATAAATGCAGGAAATGATAACACGGTTGAACTTGAAGAAACATCACTAGAGGATGTAGAATCGTACACATATCTTGGAAGTAATATAGACAAAGTTGGAGGGACAGACAATGATATCAAAATAAGAATACAAAAAGCAAGAGGAGCTTTCATTTCATTGGGAAACATATAGAAAACAAGAGAAATTAAATCCAACACGAAAATAAGAATTTTCAACTCAGATGTCAAGTCAGTCCTGTTGTATGGCTCTGAGACATGGAGAGCAACAGATACAACCAAAAAGCTACAGACTTGCGTAAAATAGAAGAACTGAAAGGGTATGACAAAGTCACAAATGTGGAATTCATGGCAAGAACCATACAAGTGCCAGTGGAACAAGAGATGAGAAGAAGAAGCGATGGAAACACATTGAGGAAACCTGCTGATAGCATTACAAGGCCGTCCATGTTCTGGAATCCACAGGGAAAGAGAGGCAGATGTCGACCAAAAAACACATGGAGAAGAGAACTGGACAGAGGTGAAAATGATGAGGAAAACATGGAAAGAACGAGCGGATGGCACAGGACAGGAAGACTTTGCATGTGTTTGTTGAAGGCCTATGCTTCGTGATGAGCTAAAGGGTATTAATTGATTGATATCAAAGAGTTCCTTGGGAATTGTAACATCTCTATTTAACAAAATTTGGAATGTGGGGACAATTCCCAAGACATGGAAAGTGGCAGTAGTTATTCCAGTCCTAAAAACAGAAAAAGATGATCATGATGCTGGTTCATACAGACCAATTTCCTTAATTTTCAATTTAGGTAAAATATTAGAAACCATAGTAAATAATAGATTAAAGCTTTTTCATTATGAAGTTGTCACAGCCTTAAATTAATTGCTTCTTATGGAGACATATTCTTTCTTTCTTTCTAACTTTTTTCTCAGAGACCCTGCAGAAAATATAAGGTGCATATCCTTGGTTAACAGTGCAAATAAGGAGTTCCCAACCTGGGTATTGTCTCCCCTGATCCGCAGTAGTGGTCCAACAATGGCCAAACTTAGAGTATAATGTTGACGGTGTTCACATGTTGTATCAACTTTTGCTCAAGATTACTCTTGGCAGAGATGTAAATAGAAGAATGGTGCTTCTATTTAAGGGCACCGCATAGGGTGTCAAAGAAAAGTAAGCACAACAACTAAGATCGTCTAAGCCGTCTGAACTTTTTATTCTCCCGCCCCTTCTAATATTTTACTCGTGGTTTTTAATCCCCCAGCTGAAGGTGATTCGGCAATTATTAATTGTTTAGTTCTATATGGTTCTGTATTTAACACAATATGAGTCATACGGGTGCAGTCATACAATTCACTCAATAGTGATTAATCCAAATATAGCTTTAAAGTCACAAATCATCAGGTTTAATAATCATTTATGAGTTTAACAAGATTTAAAATAGATAACGTTGATGATAAAAGAAAAGATGACATTGGATGATTTAAACTGTGGTGGACTTCTTCTTCTTTGATCCTAAGCTGCCGACCGTCAAAGCAGTCAGTGGCCATCACGCCTGGTGGCGTCTTGTAGGGCAGCAACAAATTGATCCCACTTTGCTCGGTCGGTGGTCATCCTTCGTACAGTGCCCCAACTCTGGTTCATTCTTTGCATGTCAGCCTCCACAGTCCTCCGCCAGGTTGTTTTTGGCCGGCCTCTCTTTCGTTTTCCTTCAGGGGTCCATAAAATAGCTGTACTTGTGATGGCATTGGGGTCTCTTCTGAGGACATGGCCAACCCAGTTCCAGCGTCTCCCAGCTATGATGGTGTGCATGTCCTCTTCCTTGCTTCGAGTAAGCAGATCTTGGTTGTTGATGGTATTCGGCCAAAAGATTCGGTGAATTTTTCTTAGGCATGTTGTGTGAAAAGAGGACAATTTCGACATTGCCTTCTCTGTAACTCTCCAGCATTCCGCACCCCTGAGAAGCACAGAAAGCACACAGCTCTGATATAATCTTAATTTTGTACTTGTGCTGTACTGAGAGGACTTCCAGAGGTTGTTTAGACTAAAAAAGGCTGTTCTTGCTTTGTTCATTCTGTTGTTGATGTCTTTGCTTGCTCCGCCGTCTGGTGTTACTATGCATCCTAGGTATGTGTAGGTGTCTGTCTGTTCCAGTTGCTGATTCCTTACTGATATGGGCTCAGGGTTGCTCACATTGAGCGTCATGACCTCTGACCTCTTTAGATTGATGTTCAAGCCCACCTACTGGCTATAATTATTAAGTCTATCCGTTTTTTCCTGGATGTGTTGGTGTGAATGTGCTAGTAGTGCAATTTCCTCTGCATATTCCAGATCTTCCAATGTAGAAAATGTAGTCCATCTTATTCCTCTTGGACTGACCTCTGTTGTCTGGCGCATCATCCAGTCTATGACTGTTAAAAATAGAGTGATTGATAAGGGGCATCCCTGTCGTACTACTGTCTTCACCTCAAAGGTTAGGTTGCTCTGCCCAACGCTACACGTAAAGTTGGGATAGAGGCTTTTTATGATTGACACTATGCAGCTTGGAATTCCATAAGCCCTCAGTATTTTCCATAACCTGTCCTTATGTATACTGTCAAAAGCCTTTTCAAAATCAACTAAATTAATGTACAGCTGTCTTTGCTATTCTGAGCACTGCTCTATAATGTTCCTGAGGGTAAATATATGATCTACACATCTTCTGTTCTTTCTAAATCCTGCTTGTTCTTTCCTCAGTTTGTGGTCTACTGCTTTTGAAATTCTCTGTATAATTATCCTGCTTAGTATTTTGCTGGGAACTGAGAGAAGAGTTATTCCTCTCCAATTATTGCAGTCTGCAATATCTCCCTTTTTGAGCAATTTGACAATTATTCCTTTGTTCCACTCCGTTGGTGTTGTCCCTGTTTTCCAGACTTGTGCAAATAGTGGTTCTAATAGTTCTGCTGCTAGCTCAGGGTCTGTTTTAAATAGCTCTGCATTTAAGTTATCATGGCCAAGAGCTTTTCCATTCTTTAACCCTTTGATTGCTGTGATGATCTCTTCTTTTCGTGGAATGTCTGTATTAACATCTAGATCGTTTTCAGCCTCAGGAACATTTATGTGGTGGACTAACTGAAACGATTTGAAATGTCCCTTGGTTGATCTAGTATGATATTCAACTCCCGATGGGAGTAGGCTGGCATCTGCTTCTGCCGCTGTTGGTTCCAAAAAGTGCTTTGGACTGTGCTTCTTGTCAGTAGTCAAGTCTGGTGACTGTAACACGTCTCATGCAACACGCATGAGGTAATCACTTAGGTTGTCAAGCGTCTTGAAGATCCGTATGATTTTGGTGTCTAGCATCGACTGCTGACAACATGAACCACAATCTTGTACCACAAATAAAATAAATGCCTCTTATGGGTATTATGTTCCTGATATGATTATCAAGTGCTCGCCTCTTCCATTCACCACTTCCATCTTCCTCAGAATAATTTACCCTCCCTGAGTGTTAAGTTTAACCCCAGTGGGTCGTATGAAAGTGCTTTTAGGATAGCGGAAGACATCTTTGGACATATATATATATATATATATATATATATATATATATATATATATATATATATATATATATATATATATCTCTTATATATATATTATATATATATATATATATATATATGGGTGTGTGTGTTTTAATTATTTACAAGGACTGCTTTGTAATGCTATTAACAGGTTTCCTCAGTGTGTGTCCTGTCTATCGCCATCGTCTTCTTCTCATCTCTTGTTCCACTGGCACTTGTATGGTCCTTGCCATCAGTTCCACATTGATAATCTTCGCATACCATTTTAATCCTTCTATTCTATTCTATTCAAGCACCCGTTTATGAAAGTCTATAGTTTTTTGGTTCTTGGTTTTGTTGTTCTCCATGTTTCAGAGCCATAACGTAGAATGATTCGATCGAAGGTTCTTATTTTTGTGTTGGATCATGGTTGCCAGATGAAAATTGTGAAAAAAGCCAAACACCTTCACATAAAAAAAAAGCCCCCAAAAAAGCCAAAACTTTCAAAAAATCCAAAGACAGACCAAACTATTTAAATAGATTATTCATACTCACATCACAAATAAGCTTCAGATCGATGTTATAAATGACATCCCCACTATAACCTTCGCCATTTACTTTGTCAGAAGTATGGTGTTGTAATATTTTAGATGATGATGTGAAGTCCTTACAACACTTATTCAACAACAGTTAGGCTCTGATTCTTACAGTAGCGTCAAGCAGATGCAGCTACATTCTGTTTCTTGCTGTTATCTTAACTGATGGTACAAGAGAGAATATCCTCTCAACTACATCATTACTCACTGGTGTTATTAGATATGTAAGGGCACATGTGGCGAGCTCTTTAAATGCCTTATGTTGGAGTACACCAATCCAAAACCGTTCACTTTCTGTGAGGAGTCCATCTTTCTTAAAGTGTGGTTCTTTTTTCCAATTACCAAAAGTTATTTTTCTGTATTTATCTTCTAATGTGATGATGTTGTTTTCTGCGATGTATATAAAAGATAACTCTGAAAATGATGGCCTTGAAGCCTTGTTCAAAATTATCACAGGTTTGACAGGCCTTGAAAATATCTCTAGCTGAGGGAAGTCTAACTTGACTGAGAGATTCTTCTTGCATAGACAAACATTTTGCCTTGACATTTTATATTTCTTGATGGGCCTCAACGTACATGTTCTGCTATAGGAACCTATCCCATTCTATTAAGAACTTTACACCAAAATCAACTTGATGAATGTTTTTTTCTGCTCATTGACATCACACATTCTCATCTGAAGACCATGCTGGTGCAAGAATAGTTCTTGGTACAGACTGAGTAGATCCGCTTTGTTTTGCTGAAAAAGAACATTCAGTCTTTCAAATTATTGTACAACAGGAGTAGTAAACACAAAGCACAGATAGGTTTTGTGATCTGACAAAATTTACTTTAAAAACCGAATCAGCAGAAGTGAAATTAGCCATCAGCTCATCCCAGTTCATCAAAATATTAAACATAACCTTTTCTGGTACGATCCACCTAGTAGATGATGGATTTTCAAATGTAATAGGAGCAGCTGGAGCAGGTTCAGATTATGTAGCTGTGTTCACATCGCAAAAAAAATTCGTTATACGATTATCGTCTCAACTCACTATGGCGAAATCAGTGTGGTATTTCTGACAATTTAATCCGAAATGCGATGGTAGTGTGGAAACTGCATGTTGAATGCACACAGACAGTGAATGGCAGACACATATCAGATGCACACAGAAAGGGGACATCTTTCAATTTACACCACACTTAGTAATTACAACCAACCATGGTTTACTATTCGATGCAAAACCGATGCGGTTTGTCAGACTCTGGACGATTTCATGGGTGACCTGCCACAAACATATACTTTCCCGATCACAATATAAAAAATGCTAATAATCAGTAGGTCTTATTGTATTACGGGATTGAAACGGTAGCCTAGATGTCTACAAGACCGTAGATAATGGGTTGAAAGTTTTATTAGCATCATTCGTTATGTTTTGAATTTCTTTAATACAATTAAATACACGAATACTTTTTTCAGTGCAAGCAAATTTAGCATGTAAAAAATAAAAAGCCAAACAAAAATATTTTACGCCAACCAATTGTATTAAAGAGCAAAAAAAAATAAATAAATAAAAGAAAAGAAAATAAAACGCCCAAAAGCCAACGAATTTTTCGACGACAACCAATGTTTAAAAAAAAATGCTAGAAAAACGCCAAAAAGAAAAGCGTATTTTTTTACTCAAAAGCAATTTTTTAAAAAAAAAGCCAGATTTGTGGAATTTGGCGCAAAAAAAAAACAAATTGGCAACCTTGCCCTGCAGGTAGGCTGGGGGCAGTCAAAGACTGAGGACGACAACCAGACATAAATGCCTGTTGAAACTGGATGCACCGGGCCACAGGCATAACGAAACAGAACGCCATTAATGATGATGTCATTACATAGTAATCAAAATGTCGCTAACCCCGTAGAGTCCCGCCAGGCTACACAGAGGCAAAGGATAAGAATTACTGATCAGCTTCAAAGATGCCCAACTTACGATGAGCAGTGAAAGCACATATGGTCGTCACTAGTACCATTAGTGGATAACCTCAACGGAGATGCAAATAACCTCAAGCTGACTGCTGCTTTCTTTGAAAAAATTCATGTAGACGTACGAAGAAAATAGATGTATAATCTGTTATACTATATTCTTTTACCATTTGCCATTATAAGGATCAATGATGGTGTGAGGATAAGGGGTAGTCTGATTGGGTGCTCATGTGGATGGATGATGGCAGATAATTGGTGGATTTTTTTTAATCTCAAGCAACCCTGGTATTTCTCACTCCTTTTCACCTTGTTAACAACTGTCGTGTGAAATTCTAATCCACATATATAAATTAAAAAGTAAATGTAAAGCCTAACAAATAACTTCAATAAAAGGAAAGAAGAATGGTAAAGAACAGTGCTGTCACAATGACTGTACTCGAAATTCCCCTTGTTTTCTAATTCGTCTGCAAATTATAACGTTTCACGTTGATAGTAAAAGCCTTCTGCAGCATACACGCGTCTCCACAACACAATAAAACGTGTACTGCCTTTCTAAGAAAAACCTTGAGATACGCAAGCTGACCTATATTTAATATTCCATTCATGTCATTTTATACACTAAGTTAACATAAACGAAAAGACAGATGAACTTAGGATAGAAAGAAAGGGAGGGCTGAAAGCCGGAACGCATGCAACACTAACACGCGTCTCGCTATACAATTAATGACATCACGCGTGTAAGGCCACAAGCACTAACTTTTTTCAAATGGACAGTGATAAAAAACACTACCCATACGAGAGTTAGGTTTTAAAAACCTGAGAAATGATTATTAGGAAATATGACATTATACTGGTTTACGTTTGAAAACATTACAGTACCCAGACACCACATCGATCGAAGTGAACGGGAGGTAGAAGAAAATACATATTTTGAACGCAGCCCCTTAGCCCCATTAAATTTATATATTTGGGTTCCTTAGGACTTGCTGACAAAGAATATGTTAAACGTTACGCAAATAGTCTAGGAATTAACAAATTATAGCCAAAAGAAATAGTGAGGGTGTCAGACAACACCAAAATCAAAATCGCTCAGTGGCAGATTTTGACACCTCCATTGTACGGGAAATAGGTCCCCATGTTAAATCCTATTTGATTGGAGCGCAGTAAATGTAAGGCTAAACACGATTAGTCGGGCTACAAATACTATCTTTTGTTGTTAGGGGAGACGGAAGGAAGGGTACTTTTTCAAACGCTTGTGTAAACATGGCTCGATTGGTTAGACCCGCCAATATAGGCAATTAGGAGCGTCAGTTCGGTACCACATTTTCAAATAAACTTTCTAAAGAACCAGTGCGTTGAGCGCCAGTGCATATTTTTCTAACTAAAAGCCTGGGACATCGGCAGATCGAAATTGTGCTATATTCATTGCCAGTCAACGTAACTGTGTATTATTTCCATGAATTGTGGTAAGCTTGATATATTCAATATCTTTTTAATGAAAATTGAATGTAAATTGATAATTTATGTCTATATATGTGTGTGGTTCAGTAGCGAACATGAGGCAAAGCCTATATAGTGCTCCAACCTGAACAGAAGGTTTCGGAGAAAAGTAAAACTGCATGGAATTGCCAAACAGTACACTGACACCTATCTTATTGACTAGAAAGAACTAATGCTGGAATTGCAGAGGCGTAGTGACCATTAGGGAGGAGTATACTGGTGTAAATTGTTTCAGATGAAGCTGACAGTTGGCCTACCGCTCTGAACTCAGTGTTTGTTATGTATTGTGTTCAGTCTGGAAATAGATTATAAATTAGTTATGAAGTAGGAGGTACAACCTTCTTGTTTCAGGGACTATGGTCCTAAAGTTATTGAGCAGCACCTGGTCTGAGCTTTGCTGAATCTGGAGGCTGACAGCATACTCCTGGGTCCAGATAGCGACTAGTGAGGTGTCTCCAGAACACAGGGGAGCAATCGAGCAGAGGAGTCTTTTCCTGCCGCCATCACGAAAGTTAAGCCTCTGTGGCCAGTGGAGCTCAACATTATGTGTCCCCCTCAAAACTTGACATTATAGTAAAACTGAGGGTCAATACATTGTTTAAATTGATAGGAACGGTGAAGATTCCCCATACTATTTCCAAGATAAACAAACACTTGACGTCATGATGACAAATAACAACATAGCTTGAAAAACAAAACCAGTATTACCTCATAGTACCACTACACAACTGACACACATAGGATAATACTAATAAAATATGTCACTACAAGGTTCATATTTATAAATTATGTACACATAAATTGTGATTACATTTGATTGTGATTCCTGGTTCACTGTGTAGTTGAATCAGGATATATATTAGTGAAAGTAATTAATACATATATATTTGAACTTTTACCATTGACTCAATTAAGATAGTCTTATAGAGTGTTAAATGTGTGTGAGTGTCACAGTGTTGTCAAGTGTGGTGGAATAAATTAAATTGTTTATCTGTCTGTTGTTGTTGTGACTTACACTTCATCATTTACATAACCCTAGACATTTAACGTAGTCATCACAATATTCCAGAATAATTCTGACTGAGGTATAAATGTGGTAGCAAGTAAGGTTATCTGTAAAACACTACATCTATTAGATACAGATACCTTCACAGCTGATCTCAGTCAGTACACTAAGTCCCCTATAAATATTTATAACATCCCACTTTACCACAACAACAGGGCGGTTAAATGAGAGACTTTACTTTGTTTTTTCGTTGTTGTTTTTTTTAATTCATTTAAAAAACACATTTTTATTGTTTGTTTGTTTTTTGGAAAGGGTAGGTCACACACACATCGGGACCGAAGACGCAGTAACAGTGATAAATGCAGTCAGCGACTCATAGCTTGACTGCTTGCATCAGGATCAGTGAACCAGAGCTGACCAAGACCCTACTCCATCTCCAAGTGGTGGTCCTGGAAACAGGCTGCATCATTGCAGTCTGGCTGAGAGAGTAGGGAGCGAATAGGGAAGGCTAACCCGGTCACAAAAACGCCATGATGAAACCGGATGTGTCGGGCCGAAAGACACCGATATCGCAGCTTTGCTGTAAACGGCGACACAACGTAACAAACGTTCTTTTCATGACGAACGAAGAAGAAGACACACACATACACAATTTTGGTTTTGATTTACTCTATTTAGACTGAGTGAAGGCGGGAAGAAGTTACTTTATTGTCTTCAATTTATTACGCTATATATCCTAATTATAACCCTTTGAGGATTGAACGAGATACTTTGTTTTAAAAAATATCTGCTTCTATATTTCCATCATTTGTTACAGTTTCAAAAAAATGTTTCATCGTCTGTGTGAACGGTGGTTTGGTTTTAGTAAAGTAAAAGAGTGTAGAAAAGTGGTTTAGGAAATATGAATGGATTTGGATACAGACTATTTGTCTTAGTTGAAGGGAGATAAAATGAGTGAAGGAATGCTTTGAGAAAAGGGAGGAAACTCCGCATATTACGGTTGGTAGATGAAAGTGTTGAATTAGGGTTAAGCAGATTTAGTGGGTTCTTAATTATGGTTGAGAAAATCAGCAGATAATGATTTGGTAGTAAGCTTTAAAGAAGAGAGTATGGTGTTCAGTTAAATCATCAAAGGGAGATAACGTAGAATTAAGTCCCTTGCAGGTTTTAGTGAGTTGAGAAAAAAAAGTACGCACGGGAAAATTGGGATGTGTGAACACATTTTAGGTGTGAACGAAGAAATGTTAGAACGGGGATTAGGCAGTTGAGATTGAGACGTGCTAGGCGTAGGTAGAGAAAAGGGTCCCCCCCCCCCTTGTGAGCTTACTGACGAGATGGACATCATGCTACCAGTGTGCAGGAAGATGCAACTCCTTACAGTTGGGTCAACAGAAACTCGCAAACAGTATAGTAAATTTAAAAGTAAAATGTACAAAGAACTATAGTTTAGGATGTGCCACTTATATTTTAAGAGTTGGTGTTTTCAATGTAAATATACTGTTCAAAAAAAGAAACGCATAGCTACTGAAGGCACACACATAGCCATAATTTTGACATTCAATAACTTTTTTAATTTAATGAGTTAATTGTTCAAATTTCACACAAGAATACCTTAGGGTTCAACCAATCAATTGACAGTTGTTTTGCATCTGGGTCACGAGAGTTTTTTGGCGTACGGGCTTTCCCGTTAGTATGGTGTGTGGCCTCCTCTTGCATCGATCAGCGACTGGCATCTCCTGGGCATGGTTACGATCAGACGTCTGATGTGGGCCTGTGGGATGGCTGCTCACTCTTCCTGGAGTGTCTGGAACAGATCACGACGATTGGCTGGAGCAACGTCTCGGCGACAAACACGTCTGTGCAGCTCATCCCACAGGTGCTCAATCGGACTCATGTCTGGAGACAGGGATGGCCAAGGAAGGGTGAGAATGTTGTTGGAAGTCAGGAACTGCGTGGTCAACCGTGCACAATGGGGTCTGGCGTTGTCCTGTTGAAACGCAGACCTTTGGGCCGCCAAAAGTGGAAGGACATGCGGTCGACAAATTTCATTGACGTATCGTTGCGCATTCAAGCCTCCTTCAATGTGCACGAATTGACTCCTTCCGTTGTAACTGATCATTCCCCCCACCATTGCACCTCCACCACCGTGCGACGGAGCTTCATCAACGCAATTTTGGGCAAAACGTTCATTTCGCCTACGGTAGACCCTACGCCGTCTATCATGACGCTGCAACAAAAAAGAAAGATTCGTCACTAAACCAGACACGTCTCCATTGATTGTCAGCTGCCCAGGGACGATGCTGGTTGGCCCAAAGAAGTCGATTTTGGCGATGGCGGCGCGTAAGGACAGGTCCTCGGTGAGGTCGTTGTGCCCAAAGTCCAGCGTCATGCAGTCTATTCCGGACAATTTGATCAGACACAAGACGTCCTGCAGGCAATGACTGGGCAGTTGAGGAAGCTGTTGTAAACCTGTCTCTGAGGTGACGAAGCCGAATAAAGCGATCCTCCGCTGCTGTTGTCACTCTGGGTCGTCCACTGCGATGCCGGTCTTCAACTGAGCCAATGGCTTGGGACCGGTGCCAAAGTCGACAGATGGTTATCTGATGCACGTTTAGATGCCTGGCAACCTGACTTTGACTTTCGCCTGCATGCAGTCGGCCAATAGCAATGTTCCTTAAATTTATCGATAGAGACGCCATAAATGTCTGCTTGAAAATGAACTGAATGTTTTTTTGTGCAGTGTTATCCTTTTATAGGGTTTCAGTTGCGTTGTCAGTGATTAGTGTTCACTGTCACAGAGTGCTCGAAGATTTTGTGTAGATTATTTTTTTAATTCCTTACTTTTCTTTTCCTTCACATTTTGTCTGTCTTCTCTACGGAAATATGTGCACCTGCGATCGTTTCTTTAGCTGTTTTTTCTAGTCTGCACTAATAGTCCTGTCATTCGATCCAAATTCTATCTTCTTCTACAAAGGCACTTAAAAGCATTTCTTTAAGGATGTCTATACGATTTATTCGCTTAGTCGAATCGACAGTGGTTCCCAGAGTATTATATTTCCGTGTTCAGTGGTCAACTGAAAACCGCCACAATAAATCTTGGTACGTGCCTAAGCATGAGACGGGAAATAATTAACTCTTGGCGTGGGAATCAGGAAATGTTTAACTTCATGCGAACAAACGCTGAGTTTTAAGATCACATGCTGATTAACCGTTGGAATACAACGCACGCTTATAAGTTATAGAATAGAAGCATCAACTTACCTCATACCTACAAGTATATGTGATTGAGAGTAACGCTACTCAAATTCTAGCTCTTAAGCTGCGGATAAAGTCCTGAGCGGTAAGCAAACTCTCAGTATTCGCTTAATTAGCTAACTCTAATATTAAGGAATTAGTTAATGGATGTAAAGTGTGAAATACTTAATATTGTGGTTTTAATTCTTTACATTAGATTAATAGCTATTTTGCATTTATGTATTATGAATGTTATTGATGCATTATAATGATGTAAGTACTGGCTGATATGAGAAAGTACTACAATCTAATTGTATTAGGAATGTGATGAAGAAAGCTGTTGTGAACGAGAGAAGAACCATGTTGTTCAAGGAACGAGTGAATGAAATAGCTGGATTTTGATTTCTGTAAATTGTTGCGAGTAAACCGCCTAGTTGCTCTATGCTACAGAGAGAACTAGTGCTTACATCTCAAACCCTCTAGCGGTGATCACAAGTCAGCAACCCTGAGCAGTCTATCGATTTAAGCATTCAACACCTCGTCAGCACCTAAACTTCCTAACTCAACTTCACAACCAGGTGAACGAACAGCCTAGTCATCTCTTGGACTGTAGCTCAACTGAAGCACATTATCCAGTTGGTAACTCCTACCTATTGGGACGCGCAGGAGAAGTCCAAGCAGATAAGTCCACGTAAAACCCAGACCAAAATCAGAATTCATTTTTCCAAGAAATAGCCGTAGGAATAAACTTTCGTCAGTGAGGAAAATAGCCTCTTACTTCTTATCCGAACCAAAGACACTGACAGTTCTAAATTTCCTAGTATTTCTTTTTTTCAAAGTATATGACAACATTGATTTTATTTTCTACTGTAATTAAAGTAATTATGTTCATTCTGTAACTCACCATCATTCTGAGTTTGACTTAGTAGATTGTATGTTCTGTTCAGAAAAACATTCTCAACCCTCCTTGTATTATTACCTGTTACTGCTAGTTCATCTTCAAAAAGATTTGAGTAAGAAAGAGTTAGTCGTCGCCAGAAAAATACAAGAGTTGGTAGTCTAAAAGGTGAGAGAAGCACTGACACCAACCTGTGCCCTTCTGTTAACTCTTTCCCTCAACACTAGCTCACATCTGTGAAAACTAGTGTATAAAGGTCGATGCGCTTTCTACACATCTTCCTTACTATACAAAACTCTTTATGCGACAATTGGATTCTCATTCAACGTCAATTGGAGTGCACCATCAAATATATCTGCGACATTCAACCCAAATTTTGTTGCTTTCACGTGCGCGCAACATGAGCTGTGGTCAAAAATTGCGTCATAAACACTATTGACCACTGCGTTGTAACGATTACAAAAACGAACGCCCCCCCCCCCACCCCCCCCTCCCCCCGTCAGGGCGGGAGGGTCTGACAGCACGGCTTTGCCTGCGCTTGGCCCGAATTATCAGGGCGAAACGACGAATAGCCAGCCCCCAGTCACTATTTTGTCAAGCAGTCAAGAAATTAGGTCAAGCGGTCAGCCCTTAAGCACCGTCTTGTCAAGAGGTGTAGACATAAATTTATCAAGTGGCTTAGCCATGACAGGCAGTTAGCTCACAGTCACTGCCCTGCCGAGTAGGCTATGTATAACAAGTGACCAGCCTACCACTTTGCCAAATACAACCATTATAGTACATGACAAATCGTCAGTTAGCACGTCGTTGAGTAATTCACCTATGACAAGTGGCCCGCCCACAGTCCCCACTTCGTCTAGTAGTTTAAGTAGGACAAGCGGTCTGCACTCAGTCCCCGCTTCGTCGAATAGTTTAGATGCGGCAAGTGACCACTCTGTCACTTTGCCAAGTAGACAGTTTGCAACGAGTGGCCAACCTCCAGTTACCACTTCGTCATGCAGTCTAGTGATAATATCTCTCAACATCAATAGTTTGAGAAATAAACTAGAGCATGTCATCAAACTGATTAAAAAAGATAAACCGGATTTCTTGTTTTTACAACAGACCGGTGTTACTTCTAATTTTCATTCCAATCAGATAGTAACTAAATTAGGACATAAACATGGTTGGTTTGCCCACATGGTTGGTTTGCCCTAGGCTCCAGCCATGGTGGTACAGCTATACTACAGATTAATGAAGGTTGGGAAGCAGTACACAGTAGAACAGACAGTTGTGGCAGAACTGTCATAATACAAATACAAGACAAACACAACAGACAAGACACACACACACACACACTAGTCAACATATACGCACCAGCGACGATAATTGACCGACCTAGTTTTTATGACAGTTTACACGACATACTAACGAGACATTATAAAGGAAGTAAAATAATTTTAGGTGGAGATTTTAACTGTGTCCTGTCCAATTTTGATCGTTCCGTAGGAACACAGATACAAGAAAAGTCTTCACTTTTACGACAGATTCATACTATGTTAGACGAACATGACCTCTCGGACGTTTACAGAAAGATAGAACCTCATAAACAAACCTTTACACACTACGACAAAACAAACCCATATCTTGGACAGGCCTCGAGACTTGACAGAATATATGCATCTAGTATCTACAATATACACAAAACATACCATATAGAAAGTACTCTTAAATTTACAGACCACAAGGCAGTTTACACATCCTTAAGCACGGGACACACGTACAAACAAGTAAAGAGATCCCAGCATTGGAAATTTAACAACAATCTACTTAAAAACACTTACTACACAGAACAAATAACACAACTAATACAGGGATACACACAAGACATTCCCAAAAATACTATCGCACATTATTGGGACATGTATAAAAATACAATAAGAGATAGAACACAGATTTTGGCCACACTTATACACAGGAAGTTTAAAAAAGAAAAGGGGATTTTAGAAGAAGCAATAAGTTTAACCAAAAGTTTAGACAACACGAACCCTCACATCCGTACCTTAGAAGAACAGTTAGATCAATATAGACAGTATACCTACCAGGGAGCACTACTTAGGACAAAACTAAACACTGTAAAGCAAGAAATCCCTAGTAGACAATATTTAGCAATAGAACAAAACGTTCAACGCAGTAGACAGATACATGAAATAATAGATATGAACGGACAACAACAAACAAACAACACCAACATCAGTCTCGCTTTTTTTCCAATACTACAAGGAATTATATACTAAGGAAGGAACTGACGCAAACACACAAGATACATTTCTACAATACGCAAAGTGTTTAAGTGATGAGGAAAGTGAGAAGCTAGACCAACCTTTAACTTTAGATAATTTACAAGAGGCCCTTAGTACATTCCAAAAAGATAAAGCACCCGAGCCAGATGGGTTAACTGCAGAGTTTTACAGGGCTTTCTTCCCCTGTTTAGGCCCCATCCTAATTAAAATGTTTGAAGAGGCATTCCAAAAAGGGGAACTCTCGGATAGTTTAAATCAGTCCAATATCACCTTGATACCTGTTGCGCACATATTCTTTTGTGTGGCGCACAGATTACTGTTGACACGCATACAAAGGTAAAATGTAATTATTTGTCTGATAAAAATATATTTATCTTTGAATTCACGATTCTTAAGTCGAAGGGACAGAACTCAGATTAGTCGATGTGTATTCATTCTGTGAGTTATCTGTTCTTGTATCTTTCCTGGATATCGAACTCAGCGTAGGAATCTAGGGGTACAGCGATCTATTCTTTGTTTGGTTAGAAATAGATTGTTCTTGCTTCAGAATATCTATGGCCCGAATCTATGTGTATTTCTTGTCTATGTAGGACGAGTCTGTCTTATATCTTAATATCTTTGTATGTCTAAGTCGAACTATATCTTCGGTGTCGAACTCGGGGTTAAAGGTTGTTCGGCGGATGTGTCGCTAAGTCGAGGTGAGAAGGTTCCGCCCTGATGGGTGCTGAGTTGTTGTAGCGGCCTGTCGCCGAAAAGTGATCTCTATATTAGTGGGGAAAGAGGTAGTCTCTTTAGACATATCATGTATTATTCACCCCAGTGTTTATTCTTACTGCCAAGGCATGGCAGAATCATATTCTAGTTTATTTCTGATACCAAGGTAAAGACGCATTTCTTATGAACTTTTCCTGAGGCATTGTATTCGATGAGCAGTCGTACGGTTGTACGTTTAGATGAATATGAACCAGATGAAGATGACATTCATATCTAGCAGCACCATATTATGTGATGAAGTCAATAGTATCAATGGTAGAATCTACAAAGCAATGAGGACATTTAATGACTGATCAGCTTTGATTATGCTTCATAGTTTGTATCCTGGGTGAGCGACAACTCACTGGGAGGAGAAGCCATTTTGAATTCTATATTTTTCAATCATCGAGGAGAGAACAGGGATGCCCCTTACTATCACCTGATGAGTCCAGAGATCACTGCTACAGAAGAGAACCCACTACTAGGGGTTCAATATTGTTATAAAAAAAAAAAAAATATGTGCTGAACTTTAGCTAAAGGAATCTTCGCTAGACGAGGTTAGGTCTAGGGACCATCTTGAACCTTGTTTATGAACTGACGTGCTCTGTCAGTAAAGTCAGACGATATATATTGGAAGTACTGAGGGCTTGTCTACTGACATTACATTGGTACTGTTATGCAACATGAATGCCCATGTGATAGTGTATTTCATTGATCAACATTATTATGATTGATGCCAACCTGTCTTTGTCACTGTACCCGTGCTGTCAAGTGTGATCGTTCCAATTAAAACTGTATGAAAACGTACACAGTAGTTGGCGTAAATGACTTCCAGCCATAAGTGAGCGAGATTGGTCTATTTGTCAACTCTAACGAACGTTTGCCATCATTCGCATGTACTGTATCCTCACTCCATGTCTACACACCACTGCGTAGGTCGAGTTGACCTTTTGTTTGTCTTCATCTTGACAACACCCTTCGAACACGATTGCAACCATGCAAGCAACACTGGTAGGCCAGCTTTCTGGGTTTGACCTCGCAGAAATTGAGAAGTCAACAGACTACTGATACGAGACCGTTTCCTGTGACTGATACGACACACCTGCAGTACTAGTTTGCTCTTTGTCAACACTTTGTCACGTGACCTATCGAGCGAATACTGGAACTAGGTCAGCGCTTGTGGACATTTTTCATTGTACATCACAGAACGTTTGCAGGCAGAAATTAATTGTGTTAACAAGTACTACAGTGAACTGAGAGGTCCTAGGTGTCGTAGTTATTAAAACTGTCATCGATGGATCCTCTTGTGTATTTTTCACATTGTTGAACATTGTAATAAGTTAGTTCAAAAATTTAATATTGATTAAAGTGGCAGTTTATTTTCATTAGTAATTAGAAACTGTACCATTGCATTCTAAAGCTGAGCCTTTACAACACATCTTATGCACATGATATGGATTTATGTTTATATTACATGTATTTTTTTTCTCGTTGTGTTTATGTTGTGGGAGGTTGGGTGTGTGACTATTATATGGTATACCACGTAGAGAGGTCATATAATAGCGTTCTATAGGTGCAATTTTCTTGGTTGAAAATTTGCTGCGACATCTGTTGCTATTAGTGTTAGCTGTGAAGACCCTGCTTATCGTTGTTTTTGTGATATTTTTTCTGTTCTTCAGTTTTGTTTTAATTTGTTCGTATTTGTAGATCTACCCCGTCCTAAAATTTAATTCTACACACATTTAAATTTATACACTGTGGCGTTATTTGTGTTGTTATCCCTTTGCAGTTGTCATCACAGATTCTGTGATTATTTTCATTGATTTTCCTATTTGATTTATTTGATTTCTGCAAATGTTTTCATGTTGTCTTTTATAATGGTTTTGTTGTGTTCTTGATCGACACACATTATATGAAACATATTTGATTGATGACTAATTGCTGTTACTAGAGGTACACAGTTGATTATACAAGACCTTATTTAAAGGCTTGTTTCCAACAGAGATTGGGATTGTGAGCTAATTAATCAAGTTCATTTAGAACTTGTTCCTGTTTACTTGGAAATAGATTACATTATTGTTTCAAGTGATTGCTATCATTATTAGACATCATGTCTACATTGGAATATTTTATTGCACAAGGGAAATCCCTTGATAAGTCTGGTAAGGAATTAGAGGAGTTTGCAACTGCTCAATTTGCCATGGTATTAAAGTCAGAAGAAAAGAAGCAAAAAGAGGAAAATAAATGGAAAGCAGAAGTTGAACAAAAGAAGATAGATGCTGAGAATTTAAGATTGCAGATGCAAGCTGAGGAGAGAAAAGCTGCTGCTGGGGAGAAAAAAGCTGCTGCTGAGGAGAGAAAGCTTCAAATAGAAGAAAAAAATTAGAAGCTGAAGAAAAAATATTACAAAGAGAAGCTGAGGCTGAGCAGAAAAGATTAGATAGAGAAGCTGAAGCTGTAAATAAAAGATTAGAAGCTGAGGCTGAGCAGAAAAGATTAGACAGAGAAGCTGAGGAGAGAAAAGCAATGAGAGAACATGAACATCAAAAAGAACTTTTAGCATTTGAGTTAGAAAAATTGAAATTGACAAATATGAGTAATGTTAATCAGTCAAATGGTAATAGTGGTAAACCCTTTACTTATAAGGTCAAGGTACCAGCGTTCAATCCTTCCAGTGACGATATTACATTCTGGCTGGATCGTTTTGAACGTTCTTGTCGAGCTCATAATTGGATAAATCACAATATGCTAACCAGTTATCAGAAAATTTGAAAGGTGATTCTCTGACTAGTTTAAGTTTAGTTGAAGAGGCTGACAAGGATAATTATGGTGTTATTAGAGCAGCTTTATTGAAAAAATATCAATTAACAGAGGAAGGTTACCGTATTTTGTTTAAGAAAATGGTACCTGAATCAGGGGTAGAATTCTCAGAATTCATTGCAAGGACACGTCTTACATTTAATCGTTGGATTGAGTTGTCCAAAACAGAAAAGACATATGAAGCCCTTATGGACTTGTTGCTCAGAGACAAGATTATGTCAAGTGTTAATAAACCATTCATTGAATTCCTACATGAGCGTAAACCCAAGACACTAAAAGAAATGGAAGAATATTGTACCCAATACGTCACGGCACATCCGGACGTAGCTTTTAGCAATGCTAAGGTTAAAGAAAGTATGCCAGTTGCATCAGCAACACCATACAACCCTAATTACTCACACAAATTTCAGGGACCACAAAATAGTTTTGATAAAAAAAGGTAACCATAATAGTTATCAAAACCAAGGTAACCAATCATTTCAGGGTTCTTCTGCGAAGAACTGGAGACGAGCTGACAGACCTCGATTCAGGGGTGGTCATAATTATAGAAATTTCCGCAGAGGAAGTCATTATAGAAACTATTCAAGTCATCCATCATGGAGACAACAAGACCATAGTTATAGAGATACTCATTATAATGAATATGATAATGGTAACCATGAGAACTATGACTCAAACCCAAATAGAGGTTACAATAGAGGAAACAATAATGATTACAGAGGCAATAATAATCGAGGTAGATCACAATACAAAAAACATAAATCACATTATCAGGCAAACTCTGCACAGCAAAAGTCACATGAAGCCTATAAACAGACTAAAGATAATAATGATGCTAATAATATGGCATGTTCCGCACCACAATTGGTGTTAGGCAGTCACTCGTAGATCCTTCCCGTGCCACTGGACAAGTAGTCAAATGTGTAACATTTGGCGGCACATTAGAGAAATACTCTGCTGCTATCATTAGGATTGCTACTCCTTTCTTTACAGGAGATGTACACGCATGTCTTCTGCCGAATCCGATCGCTGATCTTATCATCGGTCGTATTCACGGAGTCAAAGAATGCACTCCGCAACAAATTTCCGTTTGGGAAAAACAAAATATGCAAACTGCTAATGCTGTAGTCACTAGAGCTCAGGCTCTTAATATGCCTCAAACTTCATCTACTGAAGATAATGAAGTGCATAACCAAGATAATCCCTTGGTAATTTCTCGTGACTCGTTTATAAAACAGCAAGAAGATGATCCCACTCTAAAGAAATTCTTCACTCTTGCAACAAAAGGTGATCCGATATAATATATACAAAGCGTAAATCTTGGATTACAATGAAGAAATGGCGTACTTGTACGTATGGTGCAAGACTCCGCTAAGTCAAGTCATTCTCAGTTCTCGTTCCCCAAGAATTGAGAGTTAAAAATTTGCAGCACGCTCACGACTCTCAGTGTGCTGGACACATGGGTTTTTCCCGTACTAAGTCAAAGTTATCCTTGCGGGGGCTTTCCATTTGGCCCTTTTGTAACCAAGACATACGGATTTATTGTCGATCTTGTAACGTAAT